>VXBQ01014514.1:132495-261295 GCA_013400175.1 Phainopepla nitens
AAGGAGCTGGAGCTGGCGGCGCTCGTCGGCGACGGCTTCGACGCCAGGCAGTGTGCGTGCGAGTCCCGCCGGCGCTGCGCCGGGCGGTGCGGGCGGAGCTGCGGGCACCGGCACCGCCCCGGTGCGGGCGGAGCTGCGGGCACTCGGCACCGGCACCGCGGGCGCAGCGGGTCCCCCCGGCACTGACCCCTAGAGCGGGATGCCCGTGGGGCGGGGTTTGGGGGTCTCCGCCCCGCAGCGCCCTAGAGCCGCCCGGGGACACTGCCGGGGCACGGCAGGCACTAATCGTCCCGTGTTAGCCACCCTGGCACGACCCACGGGCAGCCGGACCGGAGGAGTCACAGGAGCTACGGGGTAGTCACTGTTGCACAAAGGAACAAAACCCCCGGAGTCATTAAGTGACAACAACAAAAGCGACGCAGGCGCCGCCAAGCGAGATGGAGTTCGTACATGCAAAATGTATCGAGCTGTTGTACATCAGCTTTGATATAAAATAAAGGCCACAGATAGTTGGAGGCATAAAAAAAAAGTCCCAAAACCAAAACATACCTGCCCCCCCCAAAAAAAAATCCCGAACGACCCACACCAAAAGAAACCACCAACCAAACAAACACCCTCCAGTTAAATTATAAGTGAGCTTGGTATCTTGATTTTTGCAACCTGCTGGCCATGAAGAAAATGCAGGGAATAAAATGGTTCAGCAGATGATGATGGTGCTGAGAATTGCAGGGGTGAGGCCAGCAGCTGTAAGGATTTGATGCTTCTCCTTTCCCTCAAGGCCACAGGCTGCCAGTCAGAACACTTTCAGGAGTGCAAAGGTTACAAGAACACAGGAAAAATGTGCATCAGATATATGCATTCAAAGGAAGATCTCAAAAGAATTTCGATTGGCAATTTGCATAATTTTTCCCTTCAGTATAGCAATGCACACCTCTTTCTGTTTTTAATACCTACTATTTTGAGAAACTTCAGTTTTCAGATATTTGCTAGCCAAGGCATTGTAGGGATTATTAGTTTACTTAACACATTATTGGATTTGCTTGAAAGTATTGCAAATTATTAATGACATCATTAATGACAAATTATGTTTCATTCTTGTTTAGATAAAATCCTGAAGGCACTGGAAGAAAAGAAGATACAAAGCATGAGAGCAATGCAGAATCTGAAGTAATGTCCACCAATATACTGAGGATTATTTCAGCCCACTATCACTGCGGAGTGTTTTAATGGGTCTTCAATATTGGGTTTCTACTCACTATGTGCTATTCTCTTGCCAAATTAAAAATATAGCATATTGTTGACTTCTCTTTTGTATTATTTGTCTGGTACTCATTACTGATAACCCTACTGTGTATTTTAACCTTTTTTTTTTTCTCCAGTTACTTTATGCAGGAAGTATATAATATTTTCTTCAAAAACACAAAGAAATTAACACTGTTTTTGCCAGGATTCCCAGCAGTTCATATCTGTAGCTGGGAAACACAGAAATGGCAATATAAAATACTTCTGGGTTTTGTTTTGTTTTAGTTCCAAGTATATAAAGGGCAATTTTGAGTAAATAGGTATGGCCAAAAGTCCTAAGCCTCTAAACCAGCTTAAAAACCCTACTTTCGTGTTAGCATAAAGATCTTTGTTACAATCACAGTGTATTCCTTTATTGCCTTTACTGTAACACAAAATTACAGAAACTGTGGGTTGAGTTGGTTTTTAACAGAGCAGTCACATGACATTGGCTGCCAGCTGACATTTTACTATTATTTTATGAATAACAGTGTGTAGGCCTGTGGCAGTTTTTGAAGTGACAACATCCTTAGGTGTGGAAGGTAAGTCCTTTCACACAAGTGAAAATGGACAGAGGCAGGGATTGAAGATCTGGACAGCATTTAGCATTCAAAAATAATGCCACACATTAATAACACCACAAAGTAGTAAATAGGCTCATCAGACTGATAAAAAATGCCGATTAGTTTTTCCTATTCCATTTCCAGAGCAGTAGGTGGCAGCATGAAATAATAAAGTTACCAACCCTGAAGCTGAAATATTTTGGCAAAGAGCTTTATTTTTAAGGGTAATATTTTAATCTTTGGGTTTTTTTAACTGTGTTCAAATTGCTTGGCTGTGAAATGTTTTAACACAATACAATATCAACATTTTATTTCCTCTTCCTGCTTATTGCAGCATTCATCCTTATACTGCCTCAATCTTTCCAGCCAGATTTTGATCAACTGTACACAGAGTTTATATTACAAGAAAAAAAAATCTAGTTTATAACTCCCATTTGTCAATCATCAAACTATAGCAATCACATTTTAATGTGATTACAAATGAATACAGACCGCTTTGGAAATCTGGGCTGCAGTGTTTCACTGCTCCCTCTGCAGAAAGAGGATAAAAAGTCTCTCAAAGAGTTTTGAGGCTTAAGCAGAAATGGTTAATTGTCATGAAAATGTGAATGGTTAAACTGAAAGTGTTGCTTACTGTGAAAATGAAAATTGTGTTAGTGCCCAAACTAAACACTGGCAAACAAATTTGGATTGGACAAAAATGGCCAATACACAGAGGCCTTCAAAGGCTTTGTGGAGGAGTGAGACCCTTAAAACCAAGTTAGGTAACAGAGGAACTATCTTCATTTTCCCAGTCTCCAGATCAAATTCGTTCCTAAACCAATCTAAATTTTCCACAGTTATTGCAAGGACCAACAAAGGTTTCCATTACATGGAATTGCTGCTTCCTAATAATTACTTCTCAGCTTTTACAAAGTCTTTCACTTTACAGTGAGCTCTCTTCAGCCATTATTCACTCAGGTTTTCTTGGCTTAAACAGAGCTGCTTTTCATGGCACACAGTTTAAATATTTTCCATCTGTTGTTCTGTTTTTCATATTTCTGTTTTACTTTGAAACAACACTTGGTGTTTAATTACTGGGTGACAACGCAAGGAGTAACGTCGGTTAATATGCAGTCTCAGTCAGAGTTGCCTGGGGACACACATCTACTGAGAAAATCATCTGGATCATGGCCTTTAGCAGAATGATTACTCTTGACCAGTGTCACTCACAGCACTCCTCCACCAGGATGCTTTAGTCAAAACCCTTCCTCTAGAAAAAAACAGGCAATTCATACCTGATGGCACATATGCTGATTTTCATTTGCCCCTAAACATTTTACTTACCATTACTTTTCTGCTCTGTTTACACCTGACTCTGTTAAGTCCAGTAATTTGCTCTCTGAGGCCTATGGTTTCATCTCAAAACTGATCCTTTTATTGTTTTTGTAAAAATTAAGCCATGTATTAGACAAAATAGAACAGCATTCATATTGCATTTTCTTTTTTTCACAAAGAATATGTCATTCATTTTTTTTAATTGTTTCTGTTCTCTTAGATTGCTCAAGGAAGGCTAAACCTTAGATTGCTCAAGGGAGGCTACTTTTAGATTCTGGCACAGTTCAGATCTCTTTCATGTAGCTGCCTTGTGACTCAACAAATCTATCCCTATTGCATTCAAGAAAAGAAATTTTAGACTACAAATTTGATTCATAGGCAGAGATTTCAAAATATCAGTAGGTTGCTCCCATTTCCAATCCTAAGCCAAGCAAGCCTCTCAAAAAGCAGTGTCACACCTCCACAGCCAACCTGAGGGCTGAGCAGTGGAAGAGCCACATCTGCACCTGCAGGGACACCCAGGTGCTCCCCAAGGAGAGCCCTCAGCTCTCACTTCTGAAACCTCAAATGGCCTTGGCTGCTTTATGATGGGAGAAATGAGATACAGAGCTATTCAAAAACCAGAATGCATTTCAGCTTCAAATTATTTTATACCAAACAGTTGGGTCCATTAAATTTCAGACTGCTGTGTTTGAGTTTGCAACATTAAAATTCCCCAAATAGATATTCAGCCTTATTACAATGGATCATTAGAATTTAAATTAATCTTCAAGTCAAGCTGCCTTAATTAGTTCAGGGACAGATTAGAAAGGAAATCCAAAAGCAGTAAGCCATCAGTAAATGATTTTTCTGTTTTCAGCAGCGTATGCTGCATTTTAGATTCACCTGCCCTGAAAATTCAGAGCTAATATCTCAATGTGAAGTAAGGAAATCGAGCAGCACTTAACCCTGGGAAAATTGTCCTCTATTGTATGTTTGGCAGGTAGAGTTTTTTAAGGTCGTTGACATCTAGATATTGAATCAAGGAGTTGCCAATCAGGAAACATTCCAAAAGTGTTGCATTTGTCTTTTCCAAGGAAACATATAATTATTAATAACATGAGTCAGCTGAGCTCTGCTACACACTAAAAACATACATTTGTGAAACAGGCTCAGATTTCAGTGTATCTTGAGGAAAGTCAGAACAACCCCTTGAGGCAGTTAAAGTACTTACAGTCACAACATGTATATAAAATATATAAATACATATATACATTTTAAAAATTATATCTTAACTAGGCCATCTGTCTAGAAACTAGTAGTGATACGTACACTAGGAAGTTCACTTATTCTCTATTTTCGGAAGATCCTTTCCTGCTTCTTTTTTTCCTCTGAAAAAGTAGTAGTAAAAGAAGTTTTTATTCCAAATTTCTTGTATCACAAATTATACAAAAGCAGGCCTGTCAAAAGCTGCATTTTCCTCTTCCTTTCACTTCAGACTGACAGCACGAAACTTAGGCCTGAGTAAATGATATTAAAAACCACAAAAACTGGATCTGAAGAGGAGGACACAGCAGGAACAACCAATAAGTAGCAACACAGATTTTAAGACATATTTTATTTCATGTGCAAAATTGCCAAGGAAAACACGTGTACAACTTAAGCTAAGCTATAGCCACTAACATGAAAGGAACTATTCTATGTACTCATAAGCTTTATTTCTAGAATCATCCTATGGCTCAGAGTAAAAACATAGTAATTTGGTAATGACCCAGAACATTTTAAATCCCTCCTTTTCAGTCATATGTAAAATTCTACCATCAGCACGTAGTTTTACATAACAGGTCTTGGAGATTTTCCTTCTGATTGCATAGTAGAAAATTTTAATTATTTATTTTCTTATTCTCTCGATTTAATCCCTAGACTCGGCTTTAAATTTGCTCTCAATTTTGCATCTTCAGAAAAATAATTTTCCCACTTACAGCTGAAACACTCCTAAATTTTGAGCAAGTTTCACAGGCACAGCCATTGCAATTCAGTTGAATCAAGCTGTGAACACTAAAGATAGCAGGGATATTTGTAATCATGCAGAGCTAGTCCTTTCCATAATTCAAAGACGTAAGAAAAGTTCATTTCCTTGGAAAGTGAGATCTGTTGCCTGGAAAGTGAGATGGTTTATTGATATAAATTCTGTAAATCTGTAAAAAAGTGTAGAGGCTGTTATTGGAAAGGCTTCCTAGAACATACTGAAATATTTTCAAGAGATGTTTCTTTTTTTTAGCTTGTAAATTCACGTCTATTAAAATGCTACCATAGGAACAGGTAATTTATAGTCCTGAACAATTCCCAAAGCTCCATGAAGTAATAAATAGTGCTTCTCACTGAAGTATCCACTGCAGTCCAAGGTTTGAGTTTCAGCAGGGCAGTAAGGAGAGACAGTCCCTTCCCCCTGCCCTACAGATGGGACACTGAGGCACAGTCACATTTTGGACCAAACCAAAACCCTGAAGGAGAGCAAACTGACCTTCCATCTCCCCATTTCCAGCTACCCATGACCAGACAGCATCCTTCTTCTCTTGGCACAGTTTTAAGACACTTGTGATGGCTAATTTACTGGGGGGTTACTGGCTCATTCCTGTTCTCCTTGAAGGGAGCAGGTGTTTTGCCAGTAATTTCAGTGGGAAATGTTACCTACAGCTGTGTTTTGCCTGAACACTAATAGGAGAACACACAAAACACAACATGGGCTGAAGCCATGCAATGTCAATGCCACGTGTTCATCACTGCTTCTGTCACACCTATCAGCGAGGTAAAGAGTGCACTTCTTTGCACGCACATTGTAAAACTCAAATTCAGAATGCACAGTGATGGCAGGAAAGACATTAAATGAAAATAAAAAATCAGAAAGCATAGGAATATCTGTGCTGGACAAACATGCTTTCTGATGAGACCCAAAAAAATGCCTAGAACTGACCCTTTTGTTGTGCCTGAGCTGTTTCTGTTGGGTTGCTAAATCCTGCATCAAAAATTAGGCCTCAGCAAGATGGGTTCTATCATATTTTCCAAAATTCATGGCTTCACTCTCATTTTTTTTTCCTATCAAGTATGATGCTGAGTACAGCTTGCAGAAGTCAACAACGAGATGAAATTAAAAAGGCTTACCAGTCTCTTTGTCATAGAAAGAAATACTAAAATTTGTTTGGTGTAGGATAAAGCATTTGGATTTTTTCCTCATTGCAGGGTGAGGATAAAGACAGGGATAAAGGATAAACTTGAAGTTTTCTTACATCCAGGTCTCCTTGCCAGATACACAAGATCTTCACTGATGCCACTGTTTGTTAGACTGGTTTACACAGCACAGAAATGCTCCGGGCTCCAGGGAAGAGGGAATACTTTGGAAGAAAAATTTACCTGCTCTCTAAATATTGTACTCAGTGCAATCACCTTTCTTTGTGATTTACAGTCCTTTGCAGCCATTACTGCCCAGTAGGTAAATGTGCATGTATAAAGTTACAAAAATTATTTGCAGAATGCAATATAGTAACAACTTACTCCTCGGGTATGAATCGAGCGTGGAAAATTCATGAAGTCAGACTTCTTAAAACAAGAATTATTTTTAACAAATACATAAAAAAAAGAAAAAATCAAATTCCTGAAACACCTCTTCATGGTACTTGTAATTATTTTTAAGCCATCTACTATACATTTGACCACCTATTTAAAGCCCATTTCTCATCTTTCATGAGCTTCATAACAGAACAACTCTGAGATTTATCTCTTCATTACTGCCTCTGTACCCCTTAAGGAACCTGAAATGAATGGGGACAAATTGATGGACAAAAAGAAGGCGTTTTGAAAAAATATTTTTTGATACACACCTATATATATATAACAAGAATATGATACCATATTCATAAGAATATGGTCTTAAGGTGATTGTAAAAGCATGAAATATTATATGAGTTGGGGGCATTTCAACTATTTTTAAAATCAGGACCTAAACCACCCTGTGCAATGCAGTTATTCTCAGGAGAGATTCTGTAGTATTGACCAGCTTTGCCTTTATGACTTGGCCATCTTGAAAGATTTTTAAAGAGCAAGTCAGTATGCAATTTTTTTATTGACCTATATATAAATCTCACTTCCATCAGTTGAGTTTTGCATTATTTATTTCTGAGAGAAAGGCAAAAGTTCAAAAGTTCAAAAAGCAAAGCATTCTCAAAGAGTAGTCTTACCCTTAAAAATGACCAAAAAAAAAAAAGAAAGAAAGAAAGAAAGAAAGAAAACAAAAACAGTGAAAAAACCCCACTTTGAATTATTTTGATAATCAAAAAAAGAAATCTGTTGCTCATTCCTGGAGTTAAAAATTAACCCGTGAATGGAAAGCTGCCAAACACAAGCATTTTCTAGTAGGCATGAGTGGCATGCAAGATCCCTCTCCCTCTGCCATTTCATGTCAATGAGGGCTGGGATTTGTTAAAGGATAAGAAATGCAAGACCAGGACAATAATTGGTTGCACACAGTGTTTGGAGCTGCTGGGATGTGCACAGGATGAACAAGGGCAGCAAAATGGAGTGACTTCTGCAGGCTCAGAAAACTTGCTACTTTCAAGCTCCCTCAGATTTCTAGAAGCTTGCAGCCAGCTCTTATATTGGCAATGCAGGGCTAAAAAAACATACATTAAAACGTGATTATTCTTGAACAGTCAGACATCTTGAAATGCAATGGAAATTCTGGTCAGCTTGGTATGTATCAGCCCTGAAACAAAATAATTCTGCCACCCAACCCAGTGTTGCATTTTCCACCTGCCTCTCATTTTTTTCTTACGATTCTTATGTGCCTCATCTTTCAAAGAGAGTCTGAAAAAGAAATGATCACTGCTTAAGATAATATCCTCATTTCTATATATAGGGTTTGCATGCACTTCTATCAAGTTCTACCCATAATATTATGACATACAAATATTACTCATATTTCTAGACTGAGTGCTAGAGCTTCTCTTCAGTACAGATAATATGCCAAGAAATGACTGCCAACGAGTCAAGAAATGACTGCCAACAAGTTCCCTTTTATCCTTTTAGAGTTACTGCTCTAATGATGCTAATAAGTGTCACACGTAATTTTCCAACTGAAAGTGGTCAGTACACACGTACCAATAAGAATTTTATGTTGTTTCATTTGCATCTATTTCTACTGATGATTTACAAATCTGAAGACAGACAGCGGTCAGAACATCAACATTTTGTGTACACAGCAAACAGTACTTTCACTAAACATTTAACGTGTCTTTAAAAAAAAATTGGGGCATTGAGTAGAAAAAGCTAAATTACTACCTTTTTCTCAGTAAAAATGGCATGGATATATATATCTGGATGGGGTTATAACTTTAAACACAAATACTTCTTTGAAATCAGTATTGAAAAACTATATTGTAATTGTAGCCATACAAAATGTTTATTATATTACAAATTATTTGTACACTATATTTTCACTTAATCATTGCTTTGTGCTCAGACAGTATAAATATTACAGCATGATTTTTCTTTCCCAGCAATGTCCTAACTGTGTCAATATAATCTTACTTTATACTTAAAAAAAAAAAATACAGAAACATACTACAAACAGGATAAAAAGGCATCATGAATGAAGAATGCAAGATGGTTTTCTGAATAAAGTGCACCACAATGGTTTCAGAGTGATGGTTCAGGAAATACTCAATAGACTGCACATCATCCATAATAATACCAAACAAAATTAATTTTGAAACTCTAACAGGTCTTCCTCAGAAGTATGAAGAGTACTTTGTTTAACTTTACGGAAATGTTTTTTCTTTCTAGAAGGCTATTTAAATGCTTTTGTTTGGGGGTTTTTCCATTTTCTACAAACATCCAAACCCTGGTCATCTCTGTATTTTCCAAAATTTTTAGTTTCCAGTATGGGAAGATACTGGAAATTCATCGTGTAAGATATATGAGACTTTACCCTCACACATTTTTCAATGGAACTATTAAATTGCTAAAATTTAAGAATGGGAACAGACTTACAAACAGAGTTAAGTGTACAAAAGATGCTGTTTAAAACTGGAATGCCTTGCTTCCTGTGATTCCTTTGGGAACACATTGTTACATTCCCCTTCTCACCTCTATGGCTTCAGCGTGCCCATCCATGGGACCGTGGGTGCTTCCATAATTTCAGCCTTAGGATAACTCTGTAAAACTGGAGTCTAAGCTAGAGAAATTCATTACACAGCACATTTCACCCCCGTTGCTTAGCAGGGCCCATTTACTTGCAAAATTTCACTGGGCTGCATGGAAGAATCATTCAAAAACTGAGATAATAAAGCTGATGCAAAATGTGGCTGACACAATCTGGTGTAGGTTTCACTTCCCGGGTAAGGTCAAGCCTAGGTCAAGCCAGCTTAGGCTAAATAAAAGTCAGCTGCTCTTCCATTATGTCTGCACTTATGTTACAGTGATCCAAATGACTGAAAAATAAACAGAATTCTGTTCAAGGGGCTCTAGTGAAATTTGCTTTTATAGACAAAGCCCAATAGAGAGACTCAGCCTTGCTCTCAGTGAATGAAATTCCCACTGAAGCCAACCAAAGCCAGTGTTTCTGTGGCACACTGAGTTTCGCTCAGTGTTTTTCAGTTGTTATTCTAAAGTGTGATGCTCTTAGCCAGCTATTAATTCGACCCAATTTGGCTGTGTTGTATTACACTGGATAATATCAGTATTATCTGGTTGAGAGGTAACTGAGACAGCAGTCAGCCTTTACTAGACTTGTATTTATATGAAAAATTGAGTTTCTTTGGTTGTTTAGTATCCAAGTCATCCAATTGTATATTTGCATACTCTAGACATAGCATGTTTATATTGATCAGTAAAATTCCCAGGGGTTTTTAATTTCTTTCTTTTTTCTTTTTTTCCATTTAGTTAATGGAAATTTTTTGACTATAGCAGACTAGTCACATATAAATATACAGCACATATATACATAGAAATTACAAAAATATATTTTATTTATATCTGATTTTAAATAATAAAAATGAAATTTCACATTTACTGAAATATTAACTAGCATTCCAAATGCTTCTGCAATATTCAAGATATTGGAGCAGAAGATGTCTGTATATTGTAGGATAATTATGCATCGCAGTCTCGGTCAGGGTTTATAATATAATTACTGGGGGAAAAACAGCTCTGCTTTAAAAGTTTGTGCTTCATCAACTTTTTCTATCCCCAATTCTAGTCTTCTCTCTCCTTCTCTCAATTTACTGATGGCCAAAAAGCTAAACCAAGTTCCCTTTCTCACATCAGTTAAGACCAAAGAAACTCAGGGAAATGAAATGATCAGACAAAATTGTAATTGAAGATAACTAAATAACCCACTGAAATGAAGGACATTACTTTTAACTCCAGTTGACATCAAACACGCTCAACACAACAAATTTTGCAACTTCAGTTCCTGAAGCTAATTGCTGAAGGAACTGAAAACAATTGTTCATGAACTCCAACTAGTTTGTACAACTGCAAGATATTACCTACTGTCCCATCCAAGTGGTTTGATTTTCTCTTGGGATTGGACTCCTACAATGCAGTGTAACAATCAGTGACCTTTATCTTGCACAATATAAAGTCAACATCATTTTTGGCAATTTCTCACTTTTTCACAGAACATTAGTATTTTTGTTAATCCATGTAACTGTTAACTTATTTACATGTTAATATAGTAATTAGGTCCTCTACATTCAGAACTTCCTGGGTGCGCATTCACCGTGCCAGCGCAATCAAAATCAACTGCAGCTTCAGGTAGCACTTTCTGGCATCACTTTAGTAGATAGCATTGTTAAAGAAAGAGAAAAAAAGCACTGTGTTGAACAGAGGTTTCCTTATCCAGGCAGTTGTATTCATTTTTTCCAGGTTGGAAGGATTTAAAGGTCTCAGGTTTACCAGCTTCACATGCATTCAGAATGAAAAGCCCGATTACAAAGCAAACACGAATAACCTTTTTTCATTTCTCTTGGAAGCTTTTAGCACCAATATCCTTTGCTGGCTCTTCATGCATTGTATTCTGTCACGCTGAAAAAAAATCTCCTCCATAACTCATTGGTGGCACTGAGGGACAAGGTAGCCACCAATTATCTAAACGTCATTCACCTTCTTCACAGTCCTCTCTTCTTCCACTTCTTTGTACTGCTAATAGGATGAAGAGACTCAGAGCTATTTACAGGACTTTTACTTGTATTACTTAATCATGGTGAATTCTTTTGGTTTGAATACAGTCTCTGGGATGAAAAGGCTGAAATTACTCTGCATTGCTGAAACAGCACCCCTTATACAATGTCCCACAGCAAACAATTTACAAGGCCACTGCCACGCCAGCTGTGGCCTTCAGCAAGCCCTGTTCTGCAGGTTTTTTCTTCTTAAATCAAAGTTTTGGCATGCAGAAGTTATTTTCAGCAGCTCTACCTCTGGGCCTGCAAATTAAACTTCTTGTGGCACAGACACGTTCAGCAGCATCTTTAGTGATGATGGGTCATAATACAAGAGCAAAGTGACAAAAAATTGCATATGGCTGATCTCATCCGTATGAAACAGTTTCCTGGCAGCTCTTCCTTAGCTGGGAAGCAGAATTTCATGTCTTCAGAGTCCTGCTGCTCTGCTTTAAGTCATTTCATAACGCTAACTTTTCAGACAGATTAAAATGCCATCGCTTTGGCACAATTCACAGAAAGTTTGTAGCTGAAAATAAGGGTGCTGCTTTCTTGGCTACCCCAGGTCGCAAGATACAAACACAGAAGATCTATTAGACCTGGAACTCGAACATATCTGTTTGCTTCTTGGCCAGCTTGGCCACTTCTTCTCTTATTGCCTTGACAAGGGCAGCCGTGGAGATGTTGGTGAGCGGCGCGTCGGAGGGCTCGTTGTCGGTCAGGCTCTGCTGGGAGGCGGCGGCCGAGGCCAGGGGAGCCTGCTCCAGGCTGGGATGCAGGCTGCCCTGCTGGCTGTACTGCCGGGGCAGGCGGGACGGGGAGCTGTGCTGGTAGCGGGGCCTCGGGTAAGCCTCGATGTAGCCGGGAAGAGGGACCTGCGGAGAGTTGGAATTACACGGGATTACACGGAGCGACGGACCCGCGGTGCCACCTGCCGGGGAGCACAAACCTCCCCAGGGCGCTGTCAGATGTGACAGAGAAGGACCAAATGAAGGGAATACAAACTTCAGAATTCCCAGCTTCTGCCTACAAATGCCTGTCCTGGTACGTGCCATTTATGCATGTGTCAATGTCCCAGCTGTGGCAGCAAAAACATCTGCTTGTCTTCATTTATCACCACCTCCAGAAGTCCAAGGGAAAAGGCTTTTCTGCAAGTGTGCTCTCTGCTTAGCAAACACTTCTGTTTTAAACAAACAGCATGATTTTAGAACACCAAGAAGCCTAAAACAGAAAAGCAGAGTTTTCTGATTTGCAGCCACTGTCTAATCCAAGCCAGCCAAGTGTCTGCTCCCACTGCTCCTAAGAGAAGCTCACTAAACCCAAACAACGGGGATAAGCTCAGGTGCACCAGCTTGGAAACTCAACACTCAAAGGGATGTTTGACTGCTCACAAGTGTCAGGATTTGTGGCCACATTTAATAGAATTACATGAGGGATTCATAATTTTTTGTGACTTCACAGATTTCAGCCCCATGTTACACCAGCTAGAACTAAAACAATAATGTAGGCCCTTTAGTCACAGTAAGAGATTAAATTTCTTTCACAAATCCATGAACCACAATATCAATCTTTTTGGCACTCAGAAGAATTTCATGCATCAAATAAAAAATAGTATTTATTATTTCCAAAAGTCTACAAAACTGGAATCTACAGGCCTTAATTTTGAAGAAGGCTTTATGCCCAAAGCCTAACCATTAGGATTTACAGATCCTTTACACAGCCTTGGGTATCCATCAAATGCTGAAGAGAATGTCAAATATGTTCACTATGGTGTGATGAGACAAATGCAGGGAGCAGGTAGGATATAAAAGTGATCATTAGATGTAGGCATCTCTTTTTAGGTTGCAACATGCTCTTCAAAAGGTGATTTTACTAGAACAACCTATGAACGTGCCACTAGAGGCCACTACGTTACTGTTTTCACTAAGCAGCATCCAGCAGTTTGGAAAATAAGTGCTTTGTGGATACAGTTGCCTTGTCCCAAGTGTTTCAATACCTACCATTTGTCTCAGAGAGTAATATACTCCAGTAATTGAGTTTATAATTCGTTGTTGTCAAATCTCCTGTTTCCTCTACTCCCCTGTTTACAGTCTAGGCTAGCAGAAATGTGTGAAAAATAAAGAATCTTATAGATTTTAAGCCTCTGCTCTCAATAATTATAAGAAAATCTTGGAAGTGTGATCAAGCTATAACCTAGAGGCTCAGAAACCGGGACAAGTCCAGAAATTCAGGTCCTGAGTATTACTGAGAAAACCTGAGTATTACTTCAGATCTTTATGCTGTTCACTTTTATTCAGGCTTTCAGACTGTGCTATGTTGCTAATGTTATTACTAGCTCCTCTGGTAATGATTTTCAAATAAAGACAATTTCTTGACAGATTTGCAAATTCATTGTAGAAATGGCAGTAGTTTCTACATTTTTTACCTCATCTGAAAGGCCACTGGAGCACTGAAAATCTGAGTAACAAGTAGTTGTTAAAGCTCTGCCATGGGTAAGTGAAGTTAAAACGGACAATTGTTTCCTTTGAATTCTATACTGCCATGGTTATTTTTCAGACAGATTCTTACACCCCTCTCCATTCCTCTTTCCCTGAAGACAAGGAAACCCACAACAGAGTTACACTCTTCTCCTTCCAGACCAAGGAGCTGGGGGCTGGAGACTTGGTTTTCAGTTTTGACCCCTTTGTTTCAGTCTCCACTTTTGACAAGTGATACCTGACTCTTTTTCCATGGGACAGCAGTCAGGAGTAGGGATATAAAAGGGAGAATGAATGGAAGACAAGTAAAATTTCCTTATTTGTTTTGTGGCTTTTTTGCTTCTTAGAGGAAAAGTCTAAAATAATTGCTAAGATACAATGGGCCTTAAGATGTCAGAAGACTTAAAACTACACATAAATAAATAAAGAAAAAGCAAACACCAAAACAACAACAACAAAGGAAGACAAAGCTTTTCATGCTTTAATAGGTAGCTCTGAGAAGAAAATTTATACCAGAGCATCACAAGCCTTCAGGTGTCAGGGGCACATCAGCAGATGTGCTCAGCTTACAAATGAAAGCTTTTTTTCTGACAGTTCAGCCTTCAAATTCAGACTTGCATCTCAAAGTCATACTGAATTCTTTTCCTCACAGGCATTGGGAGCAGTAATAAGGAGTGAACAACAAAAAGCTGCCCCCAGGAACGTTTATATGACTGTGTTGTCTCTTGCTTAGCTGCTCAAAGCCAACTTAGATTTCTATTCCAATTCATTAAAATGTTCTGTTGACGATTTGCACAAGGAAATTGAATCTATCTCCCAGGTTTTATCAGCTGGAGTGGTTCTGCATAAATACCAGATGTGAGCTCAAGCAGAAGAAGTTATCCTTTTTTCCCTAGTACAAAAAAAAAGCCCTGCATTTGAGAAATTGTTTCAAACATGATAAACTGCTGCAATACATTTTAGGATGTTTCAAATTCAATTCTTTGAAATGTAGGTTTACTTTGGGCTAAAAATTACATCTGTTCCAGTCTGGGATTGTGCAATTAATTATTTAATTTATGATCTGTCACTCTAGCCTTCGGGAGGATTTGAAGCACTGCACAGCAGGGCTTCAGCAGTGCTGGGAGGTAGGATTTGGGATCCAGGTTGTCTTGAGAGAAGCCTCCAGGAGGGTAAGATGCTTCCCCAACTTTCAAACAGCTAAAGGCTGCCTTGAGAGGCAGCATCACCTTCTTCTGACACTATCCAAAAATAGTCTGTCCAAAGTGTCTATCCAAAAATTTAACCTTTCTTGGGAAAGAAAAATGACATTTAACCCACCAACTTCAAACAGGTGCCAGGCCCTAACCTACTGAATGATTCTACCCTCTAAAGACCTTGCTTACAGTTCATGTTATGAACAGCCATCTCTTACAGCTTGTCACTGCTAGAGATCATTCCCACTCAAGGAAAAATTTTTAAATTATCCTTTTCAGCTCCTTTGTAGACCGGTCAAGAATTGCTGAAAACACCTCCTGTACAAAACACAGAAAACACAGGTGGCTAGAAAAACAAGGATGCTTACAGAGTCTGCCCACTGCCCTGGCAACTCATTCTCTCCAGCATAGGGCATCCAGGCTTGGTTCCTGTAGGCAGTGGGAGGAGTTGGGATAAAATAGCCGGTGAAGCCAGGTCGGTTTGCGGGAATGGCAAACACTGCTGGGACTGAATTTCCTGTCAAATAAAAAAAGAGTAGGCATCATTAATAGCTGAGATTTTCAGTTGTACATCAGAAGATAACGCTTATGAAATATCGGCTTAATGTGTGTTCATTGGGTTTTTTTGTTTGGGGTTTTGGGTTTGTTTTTTTTTGTCCCACCATCTGACTAGAGCATCTTCATAATGCTGGGAAATACTGGAGAAGGCAAGATTTGCAGCTGTCCTCATAACCTCTTCAGGTAGAGTCCCTAGGACTTGATCCTTGTAAC
This sequence comes from Phainopepla nitens, assembly GCA_013400175.1. Lineage (NCBI taxonomy): Eukaryota > Metazoa > Chordata > Aves > Passeriformes > Bombycillidae > Phainopepla > Phainopepla nitens. The sequence continues at coordinate 148,296 of VXBQ01014514.1, forward strand.
AAATGATCTTCATCAAAACTTTGACTCATTAGAGAAAAGACTTTTTTCCGCTCAGGTTTGCTTCCTTGTATTCAATTTTCAGCTGTTGTTACCATGGGTTTCAGTGTAATGCACCCTTCTTTTCACAGTTTACCCAGTTTTTCTTAATATCTCTAGGCAAAAAGCCTACAAAAACGAGTGACTGATAGGTTTAACAGGCTATACTCTCAATTATTCCATCATAAAACTCCAAGGCAGAAAAAATGCCAAGGTTCTACCTGCTCATTTCCTTTCCCAAGCACAGTCTATGATTGCCATAAATTATGCAGCTACAACTTAATTAAATATTTGTTGATTCCAAATCTGGTTTATCACCTCTTGATTAAGATGCATGCATAGGAATATCCAGGAAGTCTCCTGGATTAAAATCCCACTATCACACTCCAATTTGTGTGGAAGGAGCCAGCCATGCTGACATAAGTTCCAGCCAAATCTCTGGATATGTTCATATCTGTTTTCAGAGAAGGTTTATTCCTGTGGCCCACAGAGATGCAGAGAACAATTTGGTGCAGAGATTATCCACAGGCTATAACTGGGCTGTCTGGAAGACCAGCATCCTAATGTACATATTTCCCTTGAGATTTGCTATCATAACTCCATGTATTTGCCTTGTTAAAAATAGAATACAAGCAACTTTCTTCCCCAGTTAAATCTTCCTTCCTCTAGTGTCTATTTATAAGCAAAGACAGACTCCAGCAGTGAATCACCAACATCACACTGAGGGCATGAAATCCTCATCCCTAAATCCTGGATGGGACAGCTGCATATCATCTTTATCAGTTATTGAGTTTTTAGTTTATTCAGTTATACCACACGGACATGTATTTTACTTTTCAGATTCACAGAATATAGCAAAAGTAACATCACTTACATGGAAGCAGAAGGGGAGTAAACCCTTTAAAAACATAACTAAGTACAACTCCAACATTTTCACTGAGGAATGGAAGCACAGTAACATTACACAGCTGTGCAGATTCTCTGTACTAGAATCAATGCAGAGAAAATAAAATTTCTCCCCTTTCCAACTGCACCTCATTTCAATATTGCTACCAATTGCTCTCAGTAGCTATGATACCACTATGCTGACAAAATCACAAAGACATGGGCCTCCCCCTGAAATTCATAGGGAGTATAATTGAATTAGCATCAATTACTGGCTGCTTCAAATATCTGTCCCCCAGGATCTCATTTACAGCCCTGGCACGTTTTTTGCCCCTGAACAATCTACAAGAGAGTTATGCTGCCTTCTCTGACAGACGTTGGGACGTTGCATGGGCACGTACACAGAGATAGAGAGATTCGATGAGCAACATCCATCCCCAAAGCAGTCTCCATAAACCCAGATATTTACAGTTTCTCAGTGACCTCCCACACAGTCCCAGGCCAGAATTGCCACAGATGCAATCAGGGTATGAGAAGAGGAGTAAAATATGGTTTGTAGTGCATTTTTCTCCAGAGCAGAAACAGACCACCTCTATCCCAATTCCTCCAGCCCCATGGTTTGGAAGAGGGTGGGCTAAGAGAAGAGGTGTGGTCAGTCATTTGTCCTTCCAGGTCATAAACAGCACAAGGGTTGCTATTTTAAACGGGTTAGCAAGGCTGAAAATGAGCATTCTTCATACATGTACAGAGAATAAAGTGTTGCTCCTGTACATAGCACATGGCTTCTACATCAAAACACTCTTTTAATTTAACCACAGCAAAAGGAGCTACTGCTCAAAATGAATATTCAACTGGCTGATGTAACACCTTATCCTAAATTATTACTGCAACATCCTTATCTTAGAGCTGATGCTGGGTTGCATGAGAGTGACATTAGGCATTAACATTGCAAATCAGCACCTGCAGCAATGTTTCTTCATATACTGAGGCAATGAAAACTTAATTTCACATCAGAACGTTAGAAACCTTGTATTACAATTGCACATTTCTCACAATTGTCCTTGTCTCTACTTGCCTATACTACAGCCTTTTGTAACATCTGTCATATATGAAAGTTTCCTTCAACTACTCCCAGAATTATTCTGGCAAACTCCACAATGTACAGAAAGGTAATTTCGTCTCTTCTGAACTGCAGCCACTCTTCAGCAAGACATAGCAATAAAATCTCCCCATCACTGGATCCAATAAAAAAGTGTATCCCACGGATCACATTACTGCACACACATAAAGAGGAGGTCTAGGTAGTGTGGCATATTTTATAGCTTGAAATGTTTTGAAATGGGAGGGTGAGCATCTGCTCCTTGCAGGTACTGCACCATTTGCAGAAGGTATGACAATAAAGGAGAGTAGAATGGATCCTTCAAACCTACTGTATTTAATCAATTGGCAACACCTTTGCTTAGCCACATTATGATTGTCAGTAGATTATATCAAAGACAATGCAGATAACTCTCTATTACTTCTGAGGAAGCTGAGAAACAATCTTTTCTGGCAGATTAACAGAGCAATGTCTAACAAACCTACTAATTTCAAAGCTCTGAACTAATGGAAAATTCTTTTGAATATTGTAAGCTCCTTTCCATAACTCTTCAAGAAAACATATTTTGCCAATAAGAAGACATTTCAAATATTTTTCCCCTATATGTTATCCATATACCATCAAAACAGTACATCAGCTTGATCTTATGATTAAATCAATTAATTTCGAAATACAACTCATATCAAAATGACCAGGAACTGACTAGGCCTTTAAAACTGGGGCTTTTAGACTCAAAACAAGTTTTGGGCAGAAACTATATTCTACAGAACAGGAGGTGTGAAGAGCTAACAGATTAGCTTTGACTGTGCAATGGTACCACTGCCTTGTGTTTTGAAGGGAGGTGCCACATACCTCCAATTTGTCCTCCTCAGTAACCCATTGTTGTGACAAGAGTAGGGGTTAAGTTTCTTAAGAGGAAGCACTTGGATCAATATTCTTGACTGACAAAATATTGGAAGGATCCAACTCATTTCTCCCCTCATTTCTCCCCATTACTGGGCAGAATTGAATTTTCCCCATTACCTGTCTCTCCCACTTTGCTTGGTTGGTATAAAGTGCAACACGAAGAAATCACACAGCAGTCACAATGTTGCAACTTATTTTGCCACCAACACCCTCTACACCCTCCCTAAAAATTCTACTGCATTTTGTGGTGCAGATGAACAGTTTTACTGGGTTTTATCAATTCAGAGTCCTGATTAGTATGCCAGCAGATTGCCATACTTGAACACAAAACATCTGGGACATTACTGCTGGTTCCTTCATTCAGAAAAGGCCATTTCCAGGTGCTTCTGCAGGATGAGTATTTTAGGATGCAGCTGGTGCTACATTTACAAAGGGACAGGCCATCCTCTGGAGGGCTCCTTCAGCTGCACCAGGAAAAACCCCACCTAATAGTCTTTCTCCAAGTAATCATTCTCATTTGCTCTATCCCATACGTTCATTTGTATCCAAAATAACTCGTAAGGCTCTCAAAGCTCCGAGTTGAATCTGCATTGTTTTATCACCTGAGTGAAAAGCTGATTGATCAAGTGGACCAACAGACATGGGAGCTCTTGAACCCGGTGCAAAAGGTGTCTGATCGTGATGCTGAGCCTGATCTGCTCCACCGGATTCAGGTATTCTCACTTTGCTGCCAATATCTGATGTAGACCTGTGTGTTAAGAGAGAAAAAAAAATAGAATTTTTTGCCATTCTGACCTACAGATGAGATTTATAGCCACATACATGCCTGTCAGCTACAGCAGGACAAGCCCACGAGGAGCAATCTGCCCAACTCTGCTCTCGCATGGCAGAAGTCTGGAGAACAACTGGACAACAGGAGACGTTTGGAGAAGTCTGGAGAAGTTTAAAAACAACCCTTTTAGCGCGGTTGCTATTACACCAAAGCATGTTATTACCATTGTATAGGGGCTTGCCTTGCTGCTTCAAACAAATGCCTGTGAAATACAACACTAAAACCAGAACTTTACCATGGTTGCCCAGAGCTTTATCATAATTCACCAACACAGTTCACAGACAGTCCCAACAGTGTACGTGACATGGTATCATACAGTAGGAGACCACTGGGGTAAATAACATTAGCTGCACTGGGGAACTGCTAATGTCTTTGGAAATGTTGCAAGTCCTTACAACACAGCAAAGCAGGAGAATGATGGTGGGAATTATCTACCTCAATCCAGCACACCATTATGCAAGCTGAGGCAAAGAATGCTTTAAAAGAAACAAAAGCCTGCAGTTCCTAATTTTATTGACACAGACTAGCTAACAGAAAATTCATTGTTATTTCATTTTGTGTTAAAATGAAATAAAAAAAACCATGTTTCTAATTTCATGAATGTATCCTTTTAAGTGCCTTTTAAGTGCCCCTTCAGGGTTTGCCCTGGTTCTTGTTAGGACAGGGAGTTTTAAAGACCATGCCTAAAATAAAATAACAGATAAATACCTCCTGAGAGAGGCAACAGCCACAGGACCTGTTCTGGGAGGGACAGGAGGGGGAGGAGAACCCATTACCATCTCAGGAAGCTGAGAAAATCTATAAGCCTGTAACAGAGAAAAATAAATATTTTCTGAAACATCAACAGATCTCAGTCAAACTGAAAAACAAAACAAAATCAGAAATTAAATAATTGCTCTGTGTGCCAGTCAACAGGAAGCCAACTTTTTGTGGCACCAAAAATAACTGCATTTATTTGAGAATTTACAGTGCTTTGGTGATTTTTGAATGTCGAAGAAAACCGGAAAATGAGCTCAGAGACAAGATGAGGTCTAATTAAAATAAAATGTATTAAACAATGTCTCTGTAACCTGCTGGCAAAGCAGATCTGCTGTGATTATCTGAGACTCAACAGCTGCTTTGGATCACGGGAAAAGGACCTGAGTATTTTCACCTTCTCCAGGAAAAAAAGTATTTCAAAGAATCAGAAAGAATCCTCAGAGCAGTGTGTACTGCAGTGAAGCTGCCTGTCAGCAATCCATATTTCAGCTTCTTCCTTTCAGCCTTCAAATGATGAAAAGAAAATTTTCCATAATACCCCCAAGTTCTGTAACTTTCCAACACAGCAACAAAGGCCTCAAAGAATTCTGAAAAGGCAGACAGATCCACAGGAACACCAGGCCCAACCCACAAAGTCACAAAATTAAGCAGCTTGCCCACAGTAATTCTGAATTTCATCACTAATACATGTGAAGGAGGAGTAATTAAGTACATGAAACCCACGATACCCAAGAAACGACACGAAGGACAAAATTTTCCTCCTAAATCCTTTGCACTGCTATAGATTAGAAGCCATAATTTTTCCAAATACACTTAGAGACAGAGGAATGATATCTCAACTAGATGCTTCACTAACACTTTTCTTCAACACATCATGGGTGAGGGTTTTGTTTTCCTATCAGTTTTTGTTTTATTGTTTGGTTGATATTTTTTTCAGTTGTGGTTTTCATGATGATGCTTCAGAGCAATGCAGGGGAATAAAGAAAAAAAATCAGAGGAATAATAAATAACAAATTTTGGGAAGGTTGGCCACTATCAAGACACAGGCATTTCGACCAAAAAAAAATGGAGTCCAGTGGTGGGACTTTGGCCCTCTAAACAAGAAGTATCTGTTTTAGCCAGAGAAGCCCTCCACAAACAGCAGTGAAAGTTAAAAACACATTAAAACACATAGGATGACTCACACTCCATCTCCTGCCCAGAGAAAGAGCCTACAGGATTTACATGATTATTTCAGACTTACCACCTACATTTAGGTTGGAATTTGGCAATATAAATCCCACACTATATATCAGAGAACACTCTTTCAGTAATCATCTTTTAAAATTACACATTTAGACCATATTCCAAATACCTTCGTTCCCAAATACCTGCAAAACTAGGTCAACAAAAAGGAAAGGTAACTTATCAAACTGATTTTTGATGTGTCTCCAAGGGAAAAGCACTACAGACCCAGCATCTTTTTCTGCCCTCTCATTGCTAGCTCTTTTAAAGCAGGTTAGAAACCCTCAAAGGCGTGTCTCTGAAAATAATTTTTTTCTTTCATGCCACCTACAAAGTCTCCTAATATTTACTTTCACCACGCTACCATGATATTTAAAGAATTTCTACATTCAAGTGGGAGAAAAAAAAAATCTAAAAAGACACTGGTACATTTCTTAGCCAGGGGTTGGAAATACTGATTTTTACTGAAAGAACTGTAAGGAAAAAACAAATGCTATTCACATCAAAGAAAACCTCAATTATATTTCTCCTGATAGTGCTGGATGTGAAATGGTCTGCAATGCCTCTTCTGCATCTCAAAAGCTGGCAGTGCCCTCACAGGCTGTCTGAACGCTCCCTTCTGGCTCCACAAGCCTTTCATCCCACATCTTCCTCTCAGCATGCATCTGTGCCAAGTATGAAATCGTTTTTATTCCCACTCTTTTAAAGGAACAGCACATGAGATAATGTTTCAGAGCGGAAAGTGACTCCAGACAGTGTTTAGCAGGGTAGGCAGAGGCTCAGAGGTAGATCTGGTTTTCTCTTGTGTGGTGTGCTTTGGAATATGGACATCAAAGGAGGTATTAGGTATTTTAGGGGATCACAGTTCACAAATATGCTGCGACTTGCACTGGAAATTTTGGGGAAAAAAGTAAAATAGAAAATTTAAGCCTTTACTTTGCTGCTTACACAGGAGATGAACAATTTTGAGTGAGTGGCAATATTTTGCTAATGGCTGGGCAGAGAGAATCCTGTTAAAGTGAAAAATCCTGTAAAAAAAATTGCTAGACCATACTGAGGTACAGTCTGTCCAGAGGGGACAGGAGTCAACCCTTGTTGCCCTGAGCTGCCACACACACCAACATGTTTGTGGGAAGGACCTCCAGTGAAATTTCTAGAATTTCTCCAATGGTTTGGGGTATTAGTGTTTTCCTGCAGGCAACATATAAATGGGCAAAAAGTGTTCAGAAGCTAAATGAAATCAAAGTGTTACCACAGAGGCCTGTTAAAGGTTTTTATAGCCCTTAGGCTCTTGGCCAACCAGCCTGATTGTAGAATTAAAGTCACTTCACCATTGTGAAACAAATAAGAGAGGAAAACAACAAACAAAAAACACACCCCAGCTGATTTCATAGATTTGCCTAATTTTACTCTTCAAAATGTATTTATCCTTTTAAAATGATCCCTTGGTTTTCAGAAAAAAAAACTACCAACCAACCAACCAAAAACCACAAAAACCACCCCCAAACAAACAAAAACAAAAAAACAAACCAAAAGCCCAAAAGAACAAAAGACAAAAATCTTAAGAAGGAAAACATTCTGCACGAGTTCCAAACTCTATTTTTTTGAAAAATCTCATGTGTATAATACAAAGGCTCTAACAATCACTGGCAGAATAATCACACTTGAGATCCAGGACAGACTGCACAGGTGCCAGGGCGTAGACCCCATGCCACCCTTTCAGTAAGAAATGCCAATGCGGCTAGTCTGCTGTGGCTAGAACACTGACAATTTAAAAAGCAAACCTATAAAGAATTTTAAAAAGTAGGAAATGCAGTTTAGCAGACATTGGGCCAAGGACAATAAATCCTCTGGATGATAAAGTCCAGACACCAGCAGACACCTGCACCATTGTCTCCTACAACTCATGACAGCCCAAGGTAAAAGCTCTCAGGTTGTGGAAAAGAAATATCACAGAATGCTCTGGAAGGAACCTTAAAGATTATCTAGGCCCAAGCCCCTTGCAACAGGCAGGGACTCCTTCCACAGGACCAGGTTGTTCCAAGCCTCATCCAGCCTGGCCTTGAACACTTCCACAGATGGGCTATACAAAACTTTTTGGGCAACCTGTTCCAGTGCCTCACCACCCTCACTGTACAGAATTCCTTGCCTATATCTAATCCAACCCTGCCCTCTGCCAGTTTATAGTCATTCCCACTTGTCCTGTCACTGCATGCCCTTGTAAAAAGCCCCTCTCCAGCTCTCTTGTAGCTCCTTTAGGTACTGGAAGGTGCTCTGAGGCCTCCCTGGAGCCATCTCTTCTCCAGGCTGAACAATCCCAAGTCTCTCAGCCTGTGTTCATAGGCCAACACACAATAACTATAGGCTAAAGCAGAAACTTTGCAGTTAGTTCTAAGGCCACATTTCCCTAGTTGCAGTATTTAAATACTTTTACCACCTTCCACTTACAGATTCGTCTTGGGTGAAAGTATTCTATGTTGCCTTCTAATTACAGAAATATCTATCTCCTTACATCTCACCATAGGAATTAAAAGGCCAGTGTCCTTGTTAACTCATTGAATGATTTAACTGATTTGACTATTAAATTACAATCCAGGAGTAATGCAAATTGATTGATTTGGCTTTGCATTTGTAGTTGTCCTGTTTTGTACCAAGCAGCTGTACTTGAAAGTGGCTGAATTTTGGTAAAATACTCCCACTTGGCCTCTTTTAAATAAAGGAGAGCCCTGAGGACAGGAATGCTTTACCAGTCACTCAGGCTGTAAGTGCTGGCCATCAGTGCCTGTTTGTGTTGCTGGGTCTCACCTTGGGACCCAGAGCTCTGTTACTCTCACTCCTCTTTGCAGAGTACTGAAGAGGAGAGGTAGAAATAGATCCAGCCTTGTGATAGAGAGGATTTTCTTCTCTGGTCTCAGCTCTCAGTTGACTCAGCTGAGCAAATTTCCAAAGCTGCAACATGATCAACCACGGCACGGAGCTGGTGGTCGGGCTGGTGTCACACCTTCAGCTCTTTAACTCCATCCTCAAGTCATAGCACACCAGCTGGGTGTCAAGGACTCAGCCAAGTGCTACTCATCATGTTTTTGGAAGCTCCAGAACAACAGGGAGAGTTTGCATTTCATTGGCTTTCCTCTGCCAGGAGGAGGCGTGAGCCCCATGTGGAGGAATCCTCTTTTCACAGGTCACCCAATGGGCAGGTTGGCAAACAGGCATTCCCTCATAAGAGCTACAGATAATTTCAATATTAATGGCAGCATGTACAGAAAAACACAACCAAACAAATAAAAGACACGCAGAAGGCCTCAAAAGGGAGAAGAAAATGGGAAAGGAAAAAAAAGATGCATGCATATCCTGGAGAGATACACAAATGATGGTGGGAGTAGCCAAGAAGTTGACTACAAAAAATTAAAGATACACAGTTTGGAGGACACTTGAAGAAACACAGAACTAAGGAGTGGCTCTGGACCCCTCTGCACTTGTTCCATCTAAGCAGACAACATGCTCTTGAATTTTCAAAGATTAAATTTTCATTTTCAAAATACTCAGTGTTTTGAATTGTAACAGTACTGTTAATGTTGACTCTTAATTGCCACAAAGAATTGAATTTTAAGAAAGGGCAAAAATGACTAATTCTTGGTTTACAGAGGTAACAAACATCCCAGCTCACAGGTACCTCTCATCCCCAAAGTTGGGGACATTTTCAGGTCCAACCCCCTATCTCAATGAGAACAAACCAGAAAATGTGGTGGTTGAAGCACAGTGCATATTCATGAAACTGACATGCAGAGAACTGTGAATTACCAGCCCTTATCCAAAGACTTATCCACAGACCAGAAGTCTGTGCCTATCCTAATCTGTGGCAATCAACTGTCTTCAGGGAATTTAACTCTGTCTTCAGAAAGTCAGAAAGACAAGCAAAAGGTCCCAAACACGCAGATGATTTAGGAGAGTAATAAGTCTTAGAAAGACAACAGTGAATCATTCACCAAAAAGTGTGGCTATTATATTTTTTAAAAACCTCCCACCATATAATATTTTTAATTTCATTTTAGAAAGATTCCTTGAAGTCTCGAGGTAATTTGACTCCCCATTAGCTGTCTCTTGAGCTCTTAATCGAATTCTAATCATAAAATATGATTATATGCTGTATGAATTTCATCGGACCAATTTCAAAGTGCCAGAAATAACCTTTAGCATGATTTAAATAGCACCAACCTGAACCTTTGTAGGCAGTGCCACTGGCTTTCAGCTATGTTCAGAATAGTTAGGAAGCAGCATCCCGTAATGCATTTTTTATTGTCATGGAAGGAAGTAATGGTAACGGTTATTTTGAACTGAAGACATTTTTCTGCATTATCCTCTTATTCTAGCCAGAGTTAGGGACACAATTTGAAATATGTTCTTTAAAGAAAAAATAATTTCTGACCAAAAAAAGCCTTAAAATGAAAAATTTATCACACTGTATTTTCAGATGGGCTATTTCTTATCCGAAAGCAATCACCTCTGGTTTAGATTTGTGTCTGACATAAAAAAAAAACTATATTGCTGAGTTTCACATTACCATATGTGGGAATCAGGGGCAGTTTCACATGTGAGGGTGTGCACAGTGCTAGTGTCACTGCTGTCTAGACACCTACGAAATTCCATTAACAATTTTCACCCTTAGGTTTAAGTTCCTAATTCATGTATTACTTCTGTGAGTTGAGGACGTGTTAGCTGATGCTTAAGGCTAGAAAATGAAGGATAAAGTGAGTCATAAGGTCAACTAAGAATTAAATGGAATCAAATCTTCTCTAGATTTCTTCTCTAGAGACCCAAGACAATAACTCTAAGTGCAAGACTACCAATAACAGCCCACATTTCAGGTTGCTCTTCAGTGGAGAACCTCTCCAGTGATGCAGAAGTGTTGGTGTTCCTTCCCCAGATGTCACCATATTATTCCAAAATTCCAAGTTATTCCAAAAAACCACATTGCTTCCTAATATGCATTCATCACTGAGAGGAGATGTGCAAACCAGTTTGGGATCTGTTGAACACCTTGCTGCCTATTCTTTTAATTCTTAGTACAACTTAGACAAGACAACCTTGCTGCTGAAATAGATATCAAGTATTTCATGTGTGGGGCTCACTCATCTTCCCAGCTGCAAAGTCTAGGTTGGTGTCTAGGCAAGCGTATATGTGTATATATATATATATATATATATATATACACATACCACCCTACACATACTTATTTTCTGTAACCATCTGGGTTTTAGCATATAAATAGGACCACTTTAAAAAAAAATGTGCCTCAGAATAGAAACACCTTTCTGACATTGCAGTGTAGTGAAGAGAAGCTCCACTTACGGGCCTTGGCAAGCTGTACTGGTACATCTCTGGCCTGTAGGTGGGCACCCACTGCACGCCCGCCCGTGGCCGGCTCATGGTGCCCGGCGCACTGGTCACCACCTCGGAGTAGGGCAGGTGTGGGGCCGAGCCATAGGCGTCCTGCCGGGGCTGGCCCCCGTGGCCAGCAGAGGCCAGGCTGAAGGCCTCCTCCAGCAGCATGTGCATCTGCTGCCGCACCTCGTCGATGGACGGCTGCGAGCTCAGCGTCGACGTCTCTGAGTGGCCCTTGGCCTGGCGGGCCCTGCCGTAATTCCGCGGCTCGTTGACGCGGTCCACGTTGGTTTCTTCTATAATTTCAGGCTCGGTCTGGTGGGGGGAATCAAACTGTATGTCAAAGGCTTTACAAGGCAGCGTTTGTGCTGCTTCAACATTCTCAAACACAGATGTAACACACACAAGTCAGGAATTGCGACGATGTAGACGCGCAACAAATATTGGAAAGGAATTATAAGATGCAGGGGAGTATAATAGCCTTTTATATTCTACATTGTCTGCTGGGAAAAGTAGCAGGGACACTGTACCAGATTAAACTGTCAATGACTCACTTAAAAACTATTAGAATTAATATTTGAGTTCTTGTTTTAGTTGTGGTATCAATGGCAGTGCAACTGTGCCAGGAAGTGTACGGTTCCCTAAATAGTGCCATCACTGTGAGGGACCCCTTACAAGGGACAGCTTATTACAGCTAGAGAGACTGAAATTCCTTTGTTCATGCTCTCACATTAAGGTTTCTGAAGAACTAAACTTTAGGAGTTTTTCTGAACTTCCTGACAATGACACCGCAAATTCAGCCCTGCCCCTTGCAGAGAACACCCTGACCCAGCTCAGGGGTCTTACCCAGACTCCAAACAGCAGCTACAGGTATTTATGCAAAGTTAACCTGGGAACAAGGAATGAAGCACATTCTCCAATGAGGAGACAGCTGCTTGGGCAGCTTAACTTGAAGGGTTACTCCTAGGGTGATTTCTTCTGTACAGGTAAGTACAAACAGAAATCACCTGCCTGATTTTTTCCGGCTAGAACTCTGTAACAGAAAACAATCACATTGCAAGAATTTGAAAGTGCAATACCACACTTCACCTGTATTTTCTAAGATCAGTTTTCCAGCCCAGAGTTTTAAAAACATGTGTTTTAAACCAGCAATTGATTCCTTATAGTTCTTTAAATACCTGTAAAATGCATTGGCTATGCCAGGATGAGTGGGATGAGCAATAGGATATGTGCCTCCTATATATAGCATGTGGTTAGAAACTGTGCTAGTGTTTAAAATAGCCATAAATAAAAGAATACAACAGGATGTTCTTGTTAAAAATTCCAGCACTATCCTGATCATTTCAGTGTTCTGCAGCTCCTACTGTGGCAGATATTTTTTTTTCCCCTGTAATAGTACTTTTCTACACCTGAATAGATAAGGGACTATGCCCCCAAGTTTTTGCAAGCTATAGGACAATCATAAAATATATTTATTCTTTTTCAGAGGGAAATATCAAACTGGTTTTCTTCTTCTGTTATCAGCCACTCAGAAAAGAGTTACACTGGTAGTGAAAATTGATAATAAATCTAAGTAAAATATTAATTTGCTTTCTCTGTTTTATAAATTATATTTTGTATATAATGAAAGTACGGCAGTAAAAAAGAGAAAAATTAAGATAAAAATTAAACATGTGCATATTAGAATTTAACCATAATTTACATAGCCATGGTTATACAGTATATTATCTAAATTCAAAACCACTAATTCAAATTCAGGAATACAACTACACCAAATGATCTTAAATGAAAAAATTTTGTAGGAAATCTTCAACTAAATACTCTTCCTTAATTTCATTCCTTCATTTTGATTCCACTGTTGTTTGTGTTGCTACAATAGATAAAAATCAGATATGTTTTAGAAGGCTGACTATAAAATGCAATGGTAGTTTGTGTAAGCGCAGCCAAAGAGCCTCTGAACCCATAATGTCCTGACTGGATGATTAATAACCATGGTTCTTCTATTTGCTCATGCCTGCAAAAATGTGAGTGGAATCCCACACAGACCTATTAGTACCCAACGCTGAAATAAATCAAGTTTTCTACTACAACACACTGGTGAAGCCATTAGGCCTCCACAGAATGTTTAAAATATATCCCATGTATACAAGATTCATATTAGAAGCCAACATTAAGGCAGCTTTGATTTATCAATATAAAAGCTGACAGGAAGGTTTTGGTGGAGAGTGATAATAATTTCTTTTCCTCATATTTTAAAATCTATTTCAATTCATCCTATCACTTTCTGAGGTATGCCATACTATCCTATCAACTGAAACAAAGCTGATATCCTATCAGCTATCACAAACAGAGGCCACTATACATTAATGCAACCATTACATAAAATCATATACAGTTACTGTGTAATAGAAGGAACTAGGGGTACATGAAGAAGGCAAACAAAACACTGCAGTGAGAGAATGACTTTATACACCTCTTGAATAATTCTGCTGCGACAACTTTATCAGTAAAATTCTTTATGTGAATGTTAACCTATAAGCTTTGGGATGCATTGCATTAATTTAGATATATCAACAAACTTATGCCAGTGAATTCTTTTGTATACTGATCTCTTAGACATATGTAATAAGGTCATTTTCTTCCTGTTATTCAAAAAACAACCTAAATATTTTCTGCTCTGGTATAAAGCTCACTAGAGCAGTCTAGAGGTTCTAGAGTCTTTCGTTATGGCCTTTAGTCAACACACAGCTGTTCATGAACTTGTTGAAAATAATAAACATGTTAATAAAGTCTCCTTAATCTAATTCCTAGGTGAAAGTGATGAGACAAAAACCTGCTGGGATTCCTTAAAAGGGAAAGCTAGGTACTGATCAATAATAATTCATTTATAAAAGACACTATAAAGGCAAATAATATACTGAGAACATCAAATAGTAGAACATACACTCTAAAATAATATTAAAAGCTACATATTCCATATGGACCAATGTAAAATATTGTATCTTTATCCTCATATCTTTACCAGTTTTTAGCTCTGAGAAACAGAACCATGATTCAGAGAAATATCACAAAAGTTAATTATAGAGAACAAAGTATTTTTAGAAAAGTCTGAATAAAGTATTTTAGAAAACTGTTTAGAAATTTGTTACTGAAAGGAAACCTTGTGGCTGTGCACATGAGTGAGGAATTTTTAAGGAGTTTTCTTAAAGAATCTGGGAGATCTCAAGCTCTTTTCTTTAAAAATAAAAGCATTATTTTTGTTGGGAAGAAAAACCTCAACACAAGGTAATAGCTCAAATTCCCCCCACAATTTTTTATGCTGTAAAAAAAGTCCAATAACATGAAAGTAATACAAACTATTTGATTCATACATTGAATTATTTGGCACTGCTTATAAAATGCAAATTCCACTATTCTTTGGCAGGACTTGCTGCTAAATACCATGCTGGGAGGAAGAGGTCAGCAGCAGTGACAGAAGACTGGAACATTTCATACGACAAATCGCACGTACCAGGTGCTGCTGTATGAAACAGAAAGGGCACAAGAGTCAGCACTCAAACCAGCCCTTTGTCACCCATTTTCAGAGGTCAGATTTCCAGAGGTGTTTCGTGGGTGAGATCCATGAATTCCATGGATGCAGCCATCAGTTCCTGCCCGTGGGTACCCTGGGAGGCAAGGCCCATCAGACCCAGCTCCGAGGAGCCTCAAGCAGGAGCAGGGGACCAGCCCATGCTGCAGGCTCAGGCTTGGCAGCTAATTTCAATATCCTGCCCCATTTTCCCAGCGGCATTTCTGTGCTTTCAGATGGGAAATGCATTCAGAGCTGGAAGAGGTGCACTGCAGTGAATCTGCAGTGCATCGGGTAGAGGGATTTTATGTAACTTACCAGCAAAGCACTGTGCCAGGGACAGGTTGCCCAACCACAGCGCCAAAGGCAAGGTAAAAGCAATTTTTTCTGTGATGTGCACACATCTCAGAGCTTATAATTACTCTGAGGACACTTCAGAATCTGCATAAACTCATTAATCTACTTTCAAGGTTTTTAACAAATTTTCTTTAAAATATGTTTTATATACAGCATGCACAATACATTGAAATATATTTTTAAAATCTGCTGCCGTGCCTGCTCCCAGAATGTTTTCAACACTGATTTCCAGGTAAGTATCCCTTGCGAAAAACTAGCTTTTATTAGTATAGTATTGGCATCGTAATTCCTCAGAAAGCAGTGTACCAGCCAGCCCACTCACACAGCCCCATATGACTCCTGCAGTCTGATGGGAAGTGTCCAAATGCAGGGAATCATTTCAGAAATCTGACAACTACAACATGCCCTGAAGAATTTTGGAAAAGGTTTAAACTTTCCTGAACACATCCCCCCAATTTTGGTACTTCATTTCACCTTGCTAAAAACACATTCCTGGCAGAGAGAGGGTTGAGAATGAAATCCCGCCCGCCCCCCGCAAAAAACTGTTTTTCACCTACAATGTTTAGAGGATGGGCAACCACGAGTGAATTTCCTTGTTTTCTAGAATGCTTTAGACCCTCTCTAGGGACTGATCTTCAGGGCTGGCTGAGCTACAGTAGCTTGTACATGTAACATGGAAAAAAACTCAGCATTGCCCCAGTGTGGGGGCTATTTTTAATCCTCCTTCTGGGTTCACACAGTGTCAACTTGCGCCCAGTGTTTGCCCAGACTGCACAAGACAACTTCTCTGCCCTGTGCTGGCTGCATGAGCTCCTTGGACCATAAAGCAGCATCTCCTCCGACTGAGTTTGACATTTACCTACACAAAACTCTCCCAGTTCTGATGGCAGCAAGAGGACAATACCTGTCCCTAGGGGATTTCCACAAAACACTGACATTGGGACTTAGGTGAAAATCCCAGATGTTAGCTGCTCATTCTTCTGAATCAAGAGAGCAGCTCCAGGCTGTTCTTCAGAACAAACAGAGGATTTTAATTGCAATGAAGAAAGCTCACTGTCAGCCACACAATTAGAAGAACTATCTAAATTCGTGATTTAGTGCTTTGGCAAATAATGGGGTTTGGGCAAACATTTTGTTTGCATTCCAGACTGTAAAATGATGCAGAGTGATAAAGCACATGAAAGAGTCTGAGCTTTTTTCAGGATGCTGAGTGCACATAAACTCCTGTAACACTAAGTATCTCAAGGCAATCTCTCTTGTGGCTTATCAGTAGTTCCTGGGTTTAGGAGCAAGTTAAGAGTTTGCTGAGCAGATTTCACTCCTGCACCAAATAAACTTACATCATAGCCACTGTTCCGGATGCCACGTCTAGGCCTCTCTCGAGTCACCAGAAGATCCATCTCAGTTTCCCCTGGGCTGGGGCTGTTCAGGGACTGCCTGCTTCTGTACACTGAGCTCTTCAATGGCTGCCTAGAAAGTATAAAATGAGAAAACAGTAAAATGAAAAAAAAAAAAATCAATGACAGGCAGCAGTTGTCAGTACTCACCTTTATTCTAAAATTATGATGTTCATAGAAAAGCCACATTGTTACAGGATATTCTTTCTGCATAAATGAAGTGCTAGAAATCAGTAGCCTTATTAAGAGGTGATTAATTGTTTTTTACCATTTAAGGAAAATAAAATTTATGTAAAAGACATGGACATTGTATGTGGGAGCTTATCAGACAAAATATGTCCCAAGAAGATATCAGGACCCTTTTAACTTGAGCTGATATGATTCATATTCATTTAAAAAACATATAAAAAATAACAAGATCTCCCATGCACACAGATGGGGAGTGGAGAGTTTGGTAGCTGATCCCGAGCAATGAGAGAGAAGCAGTAAAATGCTCCACTGAAACAAACCCCCAGCAAAGGGAACAGGAAGAGACACAGTAGTGAGAGGAAACTGTTTGCAAGACGCTGGTTTTAAATAGCCAGTTTGGTAACTGGCCACAGCTTTCTCAGAGAGCTGTGCTTCCTGGGATTCATCTGCTTCACTGAGAAAAAGTGCTGCTCATCCCTGGGCACTGACCTTCCGCTGCTGGGAGCTCCGAACCAAGAGAAAGCAAACGCAATAGAAAGGCAGAATAAAACTGAATATCCAAAATACCCAGTAATCTCTCCAGCAAAATCACTTCTGCCCTTGTTGCTGGTTATACAAAAACAAATGCAGCATCCCTCTGTGAAATGCAGAGCATATCTGTGCATATGTGCAGGACGGTTTGCCAAATGGTGCTACAGGAACTTTATGCTTCATCAAGGTGCATCTTTTAAGAAGGCTACTTCTACACCAGCAGAGTTTATGAGTTGTTCTCATACTGTATCTGGCCATTACTCATTTTGTTGCACACTCCAGAGAAGCACTGGTCCTGAAGTAGATCAGTAACAGATGAAATAACGGCATTCCAGCTTCATTTATTAACACAGAAATTACACTGCTAGAGCCTGAGACAAAGTTATCTTTCCCTAGCCATGCTATTTTTCTGCCTTGTGCAATTACTCCATTCAGAATATTAAAACTAGATCAGGTCATCTAACACGTCTCTGTGCTGCTTATTTTACACAGGGGACCTGCCAGTGCTCATAGTGAAGTAAGACAAGTTGCGCTATTATGTCTGAAGTCACACTTTCAAGTCACTTCATGGTTTAACGTATCAAGAACCATCAATGAAATGAACAGACAAGACAGTCCAAATTAATTCACTGATAAATAATTCTTCAGTTATTCCAGATCTTGTTAACAGCACTTTTTGCCTTGACAGATTAGAGCAGCAGAAACTGGTTTGCAGAAATCCAGAAAGTAGGACATTTACATGATCACACAGGATAAAAGGTAGGAAAAAAAATATCAGTTTCACAGTTCTGATTAAATAAATTACTCATGCATGTACTTAGTTTTAAGGCAACTTTCAAAAGCTTCTGTGTGACCTTGGATCATAACTGCCAAAGCAGAAGACAAGCAGAGCTTTTGGAATAAGTTTCCCCTACAAAAATAATATTGAATAAATTCTTTCTTCCTATGTAGTCTTTCTCTGACTATACCGTTGATATTACCAGAAAACAGGGTTATGCACAGAGTAATCAGACCTGACAATCTTCATCTTCTTACATCAAAGTCTCTAAATTTTCATATGTTTTACAATAGGTCCATAAATACTTAGTTGAGGCAATTGTGATAAATTATCTAAGGGATTCAAATATACAGCTCTGTAAAACATGCAGATTCTTGACCTGATTGCAAACTATTAAAGAAAATCCAAGAATAGTGCATACTATCAGTAGGCTCTTAAAAATTACCTTGAGATTGCCAATTACCTCATTTAAGAGAGCCTTACTAATGAGAAAGGAGGTATGAACAGGAACAACTGGCATTCAAATAGGTTAGGAAGTGCCTTCTGGGAACACAGCTGGAGTGTTCTAAAACATGAGGATTATGGTACTGATGACTGAAAGGTATCTAGAGCACAAAGCTCTTTGTTCTGGGAAAAAAATCAAATCATTTAGCAGCAATGCTTTGTCAATCACTTTTAAATACAATTTAAAATTAATCCAAAATATAAAGATAACCTTGAGTAATCAACTGCATCCCTATTTTCTGATATGTTTTGGAAGTGCTGTAACAATGTGACTTAAGTTAGAGGAATATATACAAAACAGAAAGGAGCAGAACAGACCTTTTCCCTTGAAACTTTGATGTCTTTGACTTAGTTTTTAGTGATATCACTTTAAAAATTGCAATTTTTCAAGTTTTGATTGCTGTAACAATGATTCAAAACAGAAAAAGATAGAAATAATTTTTTTCAATTATCTGCTTACCCAGATTGCTTTTAAAGTTTTTTTTTTTTTTTAATTTCATTACAGAAATGCAATTGTATTGATTCATTTATCAATAACCAAACCCCACATCACCTTGCAGTATTTTTCACGGTTTTCTTCCAGCAGTATAACATCTTAGCTATCTTATTTTTGTTAGAAAAATAAGGACAGTAATTGTCATGTGTGTTGCAACATATCAAATTCAGTTCCAGGTCCTAGTATGGAAATTTTAGCACAGAATTCAGGACAGGTTTGTTTGTAAACATCTGCAGCATCTGTAAAGTTCATTAAGTGTTCTGTCTCTTCACAGAAAGTGCATCAGAAGCAGTTCTCACTCATCATGTAGGGATACAGATAATATATTTAACAAGTCCAGCAGCCAGCCTTTTATGGGCAGCTACACATTGGAATTGTTCCTCCACAGGAATTCACCTGCCTCCCAGCAGTTCCTATCATGCCAGGGACCACTGTCTCAAATAGCCTGTGACAGAATTGCTAAACACACTGGAAAACATGCAGAAAAAAAAAAAATGGGACCTTCCCGCGCACTGGCACGTGAACAAACAAACATCAGTGTATTTAACAAAAAGCACATGGCTGTGTTAAAGCTTTGGTTTAGTGTTTTAAACATCTCCCGTGAGCCATGGGACAGATAATGAACATCCAAATTAATGCCTCTATCAGTCACAGCCACACCAATGTGTTGAGGGAACTTTCCAGCTTCCTGGACTAAATGCATTCCTCAACAAGGGTTCCCAGTGCTCTGTCTGTACCTCCCAGAGAGAGTGTGCAGAGCAGGGCTTCCATGTAAGGAAAGCTCCATTTCTTACCTTCTCAGTGCACAATAAATTGGAAAACTGCACCAGGAAATGGTGCCCCAGGACATCCAGCAAGAATATAATACATGGTTGAGTCAGCATCTTTTCTCTTATTGACCAGTGCAGCCCTGGCAAACAGCTCTTCCAGGGCTCTTCCAGTATCCCTCAGCCACTGAACTCTAGACCTACAGAAATACGTCTGATCCCAGCTTCTGCCCATATTCCAAGCCAACAGCACTTTTGTAATTCCCATTAGACTCTTCTTCCTCCCTGTGCCCCAAGGGTGAGTGCTGCAGTTGCACTGTGTGCAGTGCCCATGTCACCAGTGATGCTTTGATTGCAGTCAGTTTACGCTCAGAGGAAAATTTTGGTCTGAGCTTTCCAGGAGATGGGATGCAAGATTGCACCTCCAGGCATGAGGGCCACTTCCAGAGGAAAGGTGCTTCAGTATCACTTTTTCTCTCATGGATCAACTGCTGTTAGTCCCTGATTATAGTAAGAACCAGAGCCCTCCTCTGCAAGCTGTAATGGCAAACACACTCTCTTATCATCCTTCCCACCTCCAGAACTTCCAAGGAAGAGGAATCTGCACACTGTTGTTCCTGGGGTAGGACTGGTGTGATCTCCTCTTTCCAATGTGCCAGTTTGTGTTTCAGAGAGCACCAGCAACAGAGCACCCACCCACGGGCAGCAGCTCAGACACAATCAGCACCTGCACTCCCCCCTCATTTCTAAAATGGGGTTTTGAATGCTATTGGTATGCCATCCTCAGGAGACAGTGAAGTGTTAATCAAACATTGGTAATGTTATACAACGTGCCAGCTTCACATGACACATGAGCAAATTATAAATTTCTTTGTTAAAGGCACAGGAAGATCACCAATAACAGGCACACACAAAACCTTACAGATACTATTGCTGCAGGACTTACATGGACAGCACACTGGGTCTGCTACCTCATGCCCAGTGCAATAGTTATATTCAGATTAAAACAATGACAAAACAGTAACACCACTGCGTTTCGAAAAAGAACCAATCCAGATGCTAGCTTCCTGCCTAAAGTCTGCTCTGAGCATCACCAGTAAGATTACTATCCCTTTTTCTGTTTACCTTTGAGAATGACTTACAAGAACTTGCAACAGTTCCTTTCCTTATTTTTTTTCTTTCCATTTGTTTGTTTTGAACCACACTGCAGCTTTACCAGAGGACATGCTCTCCATGGGCTATATGAATTTTCTACATAAAGCAGAAGGGACCAGTGACCATACAACAAACACCGGGCTCATTAAAACAGCCCCTCTAACACCCAGGACATCAACTCTCCTCCCAGATGAAGAACTGCAAATAAAAAGTCTCACCTGTTCTTAGGCTCAGCAAATGGAGATGAGACATCTGCATCTGGATCCAAAATGTGGTCAAGTTCTTTCTGGTTTTTCTCATACATCCTTTTTCTGTCTGTCAGAGCCTTGCTATTATCAACCTGTGGGAAATCATAGTAGCCTTTCCTCTTGGCTTTCAGGCGCAGCTTGTTGCGGTAGTGCTCTATATCAGACTTCTGCTTCAAAGCCTTGTTCACCTAAAAGGCAAGAAGATGTTTCAGGGCTGCTGGTGGGCTGGCTACATCCAAAGGATATTGTCGGCGCGTGTTCGCTGCGCCGCGCGTGTCGTTCCTCTGTACCACACCGTGCCATCTGCACGCAGCGAGGAACTGCAAGTGAACAGAGTCGCTGCAGTTTTATGGCTTGGCAGATGGTTAAATAATTTTAGTCTAAAAAAACTGTGTACCATTACAACAGTGACTCAGAGACACCCACTGAGGAAAAACACGGGTGGTGTCAGCCAACTGCTGTGACCCGACGCCACGAGTGCTTCAGGGCACCACGGCCACAACTCACCCGTGGAAACTCTGCTGGGGTACAGGGACATCTCCCCTGACTACAAAAAACCTTAAATAACTCACCACTGATAGCTGGGGAAGAACTCCAGGGAAATGTTTCTCTTGTTCATACACTTTTTTCACAAATCTCTTATGGGTTCCTGTCAGAGAGGAACCTTAAAAAAAGGAGTGTTTGGTCTGTCCTGGTACAATCTAGCGCCATGGTATCTTCTAAGTATTGAGAAAATTTCCCTCCTGCTTCAAACTGCAAGTTACTTAGAATTTACTTGAGCTTTGTGCTTCCAGAGTCAAATTCTACAGGCTTCTCAAACTACAGGAAGTGTGTGTGTAAGGATGCACACAGCACCAGCAGTATCGTCCTACTGCCTTACAGAAAAGACATGCTGAAAGCTAAATAAGCCTTTCTCCAAGTTTGGAAGCTACATGGCAGGACTTGAAAATACAAGTATGAAATGGAGCACAACAGGCTGCAGTAATCCAGGCCCACATGGGACCTCTGATGAGAGTCTTTTACAGTGTCTCTGGCAGCAGCCCTCCCTGCTGCTTTTAAACTGTTTTTAGCTGTTTAAATGACTGTTGCAGTGAATTTGTAAACAAGGCACCTCTGTGGCTTGTTCCCATCATGTTCTACAACTTCATAAAAGCCTCAGTCCTTTGTAAATGGACTGGTCTTGATGCTCTTTCCTGGGGGGATTAAATCTACATCAAAACATGAGCATAGGTATAGCAGTTAAAGCATGCTTTTTGGCCAGCATCTGGAGCAAATATTTATGCCATCCCACTTTTTTCCTTCTAAACAACTGCACCCTTTGTGCACAGGCTGTAGTGCAGAGTAAGGCCATGGTCCCACTGCACCTCTTCTCATTCTGATTGAGATATCTTGCTCAGGACAGAAAAATCAGCTTGGCATCCAGATGATCTATACATATATTTTTACCCAGCCACAGAATTCACGTAGGAAAAGATCTTATTCCACTTTCTGCTTTCATGGCTCACTTTTTTATATAGGAGTGAGGGATACTGGCAGGGTAGGAATATAGAAAATTGCCTCTTCCAAGGTTGCAGACATTCACAGGTGCCTTGTGAAAGAGCAGATCTTAAATTCTCAGATCTCTGAGCCCAGAGTGCTAATGGAACTTCATAGAGCATAAAGGTGAGAAGCTCCTAGCAGCCTTCAACTCTAACAGGCTTAAAATCATTCCACTTGCGGCTGTAGCCAAGGAAACACCTGGAGACACTATCAGTCCTTACCTCCCCATTGATGATGGCAGACTCCTGGCTCCTCTCTGAGGCAGCATGGACAGCAGGGAGGGCCACGGGTTTGATGGCGATGAGCTGCACCGAGCCGGAGGAGGTGTCGAAGGGGTCAATGGCAGACTTGGCGATGTTGTCAAAGAGAATCCCTCCTTCCTCTTCATCACTCACGGCCACTAGAGCACATCAAACTCACTCAGCACAAAGACACAGACATTTCTGCTGCATGCTCAAGGGGAAATTCAGCAAACACACACTTCGGATTAATGATGTGCTCAGTGCACTCAAGGTGCAGGCCTGGGAGACCTCCCCACCAGGAAAAACATCCCATTAGATCACAGGAAACATTATGTATTCAAAGAATTATCTGTCACTTCCCCAAAGAAGGTTGATTTCAAATCTGTGCTAATAAGATGGAAAAAAGGAGAAGAATGACACAGGTAATTGTATGAAAATGACAGTGAAAGTAGATGTTTTCCTAGGTTTCATATGGAAACACACACATACTGGTGCCCACGTGCCAAGGCATCAGTAGCTACACCTGATCAAACCCTAGAGTGCAGCTTTTTTTTTTCTGTCTTATGCTACAAGAGCAAGGGCATACTCAAAATTTGCTAAAATAAGTAGGTTTCTTTTTCAAAACTTATTAATGCTAAAAACGCCATTTATTAAAATAAAAGCATTTTCTGCTGTGTGTTAAAAATGCTTAAGAAACTGATAGTATCTAATCCTATGTTAATTTTTTGCTTTGTAAGCAGTACCTCAGGTCTCTGTGAAGCTGAACTGTTAAAATTTCTTAAGAACCAGAAAAAGGCTTCTGTAAATCTTTAAAATTAAATGGCATGGCAAAGCAGCTTTAGGTTTAGATTTCTATATAAATGGCTAACTCTCCCACATGCAATTGGGCCCTTTCTCCTCCAAATTTTCTTTGCAAACCTGCATCACTTTGTCAGCTGAAAACTCTTACCCACATTTTGAAGTGAAAGAATGACACTAAAGCATGAGCACAAATTCTACAAAGAGATCCTTGCAAACATTTTTGAATAATTATGCTATTAGAGGGAAGAATGCTTGCTCCATCTCCTAACTGACAGGAGCAGAGATCCTCTGCTAAAGAACAAAGTGGTCTGCTCTAAATTTATTTCCTCTGAAAATATACTCTGGTTTAATATTTAATCACTGCACAAATTACAATGGACTTGTATAAACTCAGCAGTTTAGACAGCCAATGATTTTGGTAAGAAAATATTTGACAGCAGTAACATAAAATATGAACCCACTGAGTAAGCTCATTATCTCTGTCTGTTCTCAGTGTGACTGGAGCTGGCACCACTTGAGCTTTTGAGCAGTAGATGGGTTAAATCACTGTGTCTTTAAATATTGTCCCTGCAGCTCCACAGAACTGTCCAAACATGATAGAGGCTTCAGTGGGTGTTGAATGCTGTGTCCCTGCTGGGGTTGTTCAAACACTCCAGGTGTGTGTGCTCAGTGGAACGAGCAGCTCATGCGCCCAGCTCAGTGACAGTGACCCAGACGGCCAGGGACCACCAGGACACCACAGCAGCAGGACCAGAGAACGAGGGGATCCTCGCCTGGCACTGACCACACCTGACTAGGGAGGCATTCATGTCACAGTGAGTATAAAGGGCGCTCTTCCCTCAGGGGATTTTGAAACCCAGTAGCCACAGAGAGCTACGCTACCTGCAGATGCACAGGGTGTCCCCTCAGACCTCGTTTCAGGAGCAGAAATCAAGAGTTTTTTCTCAATGAAACAGATTTCCTCTAGGACTCATTAAAGGAAAGAAAAATGAAGGGTGAAAAGAATCAGATGACAGCTAATTCTGATGGGGAGCACTAACACCACAAAGCACCCTCAGTATCAGCCCTCTCAAAGGTGAGCACAACTCCTGCACCTACTGCAGCGCTACCAGCATGGAAATGAGAGCCAAATGGGACTAGAAATTGGAATTTTATTCCACATTACCTTAGCATTTGTTCATTTATAACTTAAAAACAGGGGGTTTTTCCCACTGCCCCTCTTTCACTGGTAGGTGATAAAGAGAGCCTGTGGACTGCAGCCATTAGCACACTGCTATAATCTGCATTGGCAGTGAATCCTAGCAAGTACTGGGAATGCCATCATTTGCTCCTATCCAACTCCTCCCAAGAGAATTTACAGCAACTATTTATGACATGACTGAACCACAACAACCTCCAAACTTTGAAAAACAAACCAAAGGAAGTTCAGAGACACATTGGAGAAGTCCATTGGAGTGTTTGTTTCTGCTGTGTATCTCTGCCCTTACCCAGTCCACCCATCCCACCATCTCAGCTGGGTGAGCAACTGGCCAGCATGGGAAACTTCAGAAAAGTGCCCACACAGTCTTTATAGTCACCCACAATAATTACCCTTGCTTATTATAGTTAGCAACACGGTTGAAAAGGGATGTTTTAAATTTCTGTTTTCAAAGGGATGCATTCCAGCCCTATTGTGAAGTTGTTCTACTCGTGCCTGCACTGTCTGTGTGAGCTCAGAGTGAGACTCAGAAGCTCAGCAGCAGAAAAGGGCAAAACCCAACTTAATCACTACTTAACAGCAGTTTCCCATCTCTGAAATATTTTGTGCTAAATATCTCATGCCACATGATCCACTGAGATCTAATTACTCCTCCTAATCTTTCTGTGACTGCAGCACATGACGATCTGTGCAGAGCAATCATTTATTCGGGTCAGGTGGCAGGTGCAGTGAAGAGCAGCGTGGCACTGGGTCCCTGAGGAGCAGGAGCACTCCTGAAGCTCTGTCTCCACACCACTGCAGCCACCAGTACACGAGATGTGCCCCGGGGATGCTGTCCTCCCATGCCCACGCAGCTCTGCACTATTCCAGCCAGCAATGCCAGCAGGTGGTGCTGCCCACTCGTGACCAGCTGCTCCCATGGAAAAAGGGCTGCGGGACTGCAGCTCCGAATGGTTAGAAAACAATTAGACAGGTAAAGTATTCTGGTTTTATCTAGTTAATAATTTAGAGTTAAAAAAAAAAAAGTGGTACTTTTGTCAGCCAAAGATTTCAGTGAGGGCTGCAGAAGATTCCTTGTCTCCTCTGTCTTTCCCTCTACCTTGTATTTCCTCCCCTCTCCCTCATCAAAATATGCTGGAATGAAGAAAAAAAGGACTGAAACACTTGCACCTAAAAAAAATTAAATAAAAATAAGGACATTTAAATTGCTTGTGAATCAGGTAACCTTCCAGCCAAACACCTGAAACAAAGATTTGTACTCTCCTGCTCAGAAGCAATCATTTGAAAGATGTTGGAAGCCCTCAGAAAAAGAAGGACATCCATAGAAAAAAAACACACAAAGCCAAAACTTGGGAAACACCTGCAAGCAGGTGAACATGCTCTGGCTTTTCTTACATCACTCAATGAATTACTTTTGAGGATTTATTTTACATGAAGGGAAGGCAAACATTGTAACCATACCTACAGAATACATCTGTAGTTTGACAAAGAGCAAGCAATGTCACCTATCTAAAATAGCTCCTCAGGAAAAAGCCCAGGTATCAGTATTTCAAACAGAAATCCTGACTCCTGAACATGATTTAATAATGGGGAATTAATTCTCATTTTAGAGAAAATCTCTATATAAAGACAAAAAATAGACATTTTCCTCTATCATCCAAGTCCTTCCATTGGTCAGATGACTATCTCCAGAAAGATATAAACATGAGCTTTGAGCAATAAATAAACCATCTGTTTCTGAAGGCGTTTAAGTAAAATACAAGTTTCCCAACATTAGTATCTGAACCTATCCAGGACAGAAGTACCTCTCTGTAAGATACTGCTGTGTAACAGAAAACACACTTGTGTACACACACACACCTTTTCCCAATTACACCCAGCTCTGAGACAGTGCAATGCTAAACCTCTCACAAACAGCACAAATATTATATTTTCAGAAGCAGACAGCTTACAGACTAATGGAAGCAGCTCATAATTCCTCCCGGACAGTATTTCCTTAGGTGTAAACTCTGCTAAATGCTTGGTGATGTGCCTGAGGTGTTGCAGTCCTGGGTTTGCCTGGGATCCAGAAGCAGGAGCCACCTGAGCAGGTCATTTGAGATCTCCAAAGTGGTATTTGCAGTGAAACTGTGTACACAGGTTGAGTACATGTCCCTTAGCTTGTTTTGTTCCCTTTCTGTGATGGTTTCTTGTCCTTACAAGCAGAAGCAAGGATCTCTCTCTGTGGCTCTGTCTTCTTCTCCAACCACATCTGCCTCATCTTTCTAAACATCAAAGACTTTCAAAAAGAGACCACAGATTTCATAATATTTCCAGAGAATCCACCAGCCCCTTTTCTTGGCTGACACTCTGTAATAAGTAGGTATGTTCACTAATTAAAAGAAGATTATTTAACTGACAAGGATGATGAGTGCACAAAAGACAGGGAAGACATGAGAGCCGACAACAGAAGCTTCTTTAAGGAAATGGTGCCCCAGGAGTTTTAAAAACCTTTGCAGAAATAATTTTCTATTTGCACTATAAAACTGTACATTTGTCTTCTTCAGTGCTGACCTATTAGTGAAAAATCTCAGCCATCTAGACTGCCACTGGGGCTGATGGCATGAACATTTACATGCTCTTTACAGTACTGCTCAGATGAAAACTCCTGTCAGGCTCAATCAGTGGCAGAGTCATCCAGAGGGGAAGGCAAATGTGAATGAAGAAATATTTAATTGTGTGAGCACTTGCAGATCCCAGATCTCTGAGAAATCTGCTGTAACAGGTGCCTTAGCAACACAGCATGCAGCATTTTCTTGCTTTGAGAACAGCAACCAAAAAGGGTGAAAAAAAAAATTATATCAAGTAAGTCTGAAGAAAAAAAGGGTTCATTGTCACCAGCAGGATGCTAGCAGGGTCTCAGTGCTCTCACTATTTAAAGCAAATAAACTACAAAAAAAAAAGGCAATGCAAGAAATGGAAACAGTAAGGGGAAGAATCAGTCTGTGTCACACAGAAATCTTGGGAGAAAAGGGAATCAATGTGTAAAGCTTCTGGGAGGTTCAATAGCAATTGGTGCCAATGCACAGGATTTCAGCTCAAGAGGTAGATTTCGTTTTTTCTTGGGGATTTTTACACCCCTGTGGTTAAATGTAGTAAATTATTCCAAAAAGCCGTGAGGAGGTGACATCTGACAGATGAAATACCTAATTAACACCCTTTTGGGGGCACATGAAAATAATGCTTCAGGATGAGGGAATGGATGATGGAAAGAGTAGGCTCCTTTCTCTACACCACAAATCCTTCCCAGCACTCTGGTTTCTTAGCATTTCAAAGACACAGGAATCATGAAGGGGAATCATCTCACTCCAAACCTGCACAGGTGCTCCAGTGCAGTTGTCAGGGCTCCTTTCTGACTGGATCTTACCTCCAGAGATCTGTCCCAGTTGGTCATGACCCTCTGGAAGCAGGCCTTTCCATTCTGACTTGTACTTCACCCAGCACAAAAAGGGCAGAAGAAGGGTGCTGGATGTTTGCTGGGATCCACCAGCTCCCCCAGCTAACTCTGTGTCCAAGCTGCTACATCACTGCCTCTAGACAACGTTGCTGTTGCCGTATTTCACTTTCTTTTGAGTCACCATAGACAACTGCTCAGAAATTCAGAAATACAGGCTCTGATGCTGAGCTGCCAAATCAGACAGAGTGAAAACTAGTGGCCCACGCTTCTGTAGAATAAAGGAGGTAATGTATCATAGCTCGATATGTTACATCCAAAAAATCCTTTGATTTTAGCTAAACAAACAATACAGACAAGTTTTTTCCCTTGCTACTTTGCTCCTGTAGACAGCTCTTGCCTGAACAAAGGAATTTTAGTCTCAGAGACTGGTATTTTAAAAAAGAGTGAGGCTCTTGACTGAATGACTTCTGAAAAGTTACATCTTTTTTCAAAGACAATGTCCAAATGATTGGAAAATAAGAAACTGGTCCAGCTGGGGAAGGTTTCTTACACAAAGTTTTGACTCTTTGGCAATGCTGCTTGTACATCTCCACCTGTGCTGATGAGGTTTAAGTATAAACCTTAGCTCAACTACAAATTCTTAGCCCAAAAGCTGGGGAGTCATATGCTTCATTAAGAACTGATAGCAAATCAAAACTTTTGGTTTTCTCTAAAAAAAGAAAGAAGCACTCACACTCTTCCCAAGATATTAATGAGAAGGCTGCAAGACCAAGCACCTAAAGGTTGAAAAAAAACCTACATGAATTTCATTTGCTTCATTTAGTTAGGAGCTGGTGAAAGGAAAGGTTGCACGGTGGGCTGGTTTAGTTCTCTAGGTCTGAGTGGGTTCAGCCATTTGCTTCTCCCTGAATGATGTTGGCCTGATAAATGATGGGCAGAACTGCTAATATCCTGTTCTTCTCTTCCACATTCTCTTAAAAACCCACCTCAGAAACTGCCAGTACCTCTGTTGGCTGATTCATCCATATTAAAATCCTCTAACATACATAACTGGGCACTTTTTTAAAAAGGTTATGTGGTTTGGGTTTTTTTTTTTTAAGTGCCTGAAGTAAATTGCTTTATAACTCATCAACTTTTAGAAAGAAAACTTTCTATTAATATAATAATACATGTTCTTCCAGCAAAAAACATGCTGTTATCTTACAAAAGCTTATCACTCTTTGATTCAAGTAGATATTTTGTGTTTTCTATAGAAATAATGCTCAACTGAAGAGTCCTCCTGATCCTCCAAAGCATCAGGTCCAAGCCTGTCAGTCTGTGCTGGTTTCACACTGTTCACTCAGAGCCCTGACACACTCCATGTGGAGTCACTTTTGATACAAGCCATATAGAATTTACGTACTGAGGTAACATCCAGTGCTGTCATTCCTCCCTGTAACTAAATGTCAGCAAGAAACAGAATCTAAAATTGGTCTGTAACTATGGCAACTAATGAGCCATTCTGACTTGGAGTCCCCAAATCCAACATGTGACCATGAAGGGATTCATTCCAGTTTGAAGACGCTGCTTCTCAGGGAAGAAAATCTTCTGCTGCTTTTGCCTACGTGCGAGCGAGAGCCACCAGCCAAAAGCCAGGCTGAGCAGCTGGAGCAGGCTCAGGCAAACAACTCGGAGAAAAGCAGCTTCCTTCTCAAACTGGAAGGAAAAACAACACCTGTGGATGCTAAACACTCTGGGTAAATATAAAACCCTGCAGAAGGCACTAACTGTCAGAGGTCACAACAGTGTTCGCAACCACAGCACAGGGGAACAAAGTGCAGTGTCTATGATGAGAAGTAATGGGTGCCTCGAGGTTCTGGTTTTTAATTTCAATTTCAATAGGCATTTGGGATCACACAACTCCAAACTGAACTCCATTAATTCTGACAAGGGGAGGTCATTTCATCTGCCATGACCATGTCCTCCTTTTAAGAAGCTGTTCTGAAAGGGTTGTTTGAGGAGACTCTCCTACACGTACATAAAAAGATAGGCCTAGAGCTAAAAAGTTCCCCTCTCTTTACCAGGGAACAAGGTATTTCATATCTCTGCTGCTCAGATGACCAGGTGACCCTTTTTAGTGTCATGGCAGCTGAGTGAAGAGAGTTCCTCTGGAAGGAGCTGAAGTATCTGCCAGGAGGGCTCTGCAGATGAGGTGTCTCATTCACAGGTTCCTCCTAGATACTAATGAAATTAAGATTTAAAATAAAGGGTCACTATTTCCTTCCTCTACATTCAGAGGTTTATTTAAGTAGCATATGGATGTTCTAGAAATGCACTACAGCCCAGATAGGAGAAAGGATGTTAGGTGCTAGTCAATTCTTTAAAAAAAACCAAACAATACTGAGTTCTTATCAATTTTCTTTGAAGATGTAAAACCTAACAAAACAAAAAATACCTTCACTAAATTATTTGGTCTACCCATGTAAACAGCACTTGGAACTGGTTTGAATATTGGATTTCCTGGGTGGGTAAGAAAAAAGACATCATAAATTACAGCTTTTAACTGTGGAGAACACAAATGTTGTTGTCTTGTAAAATGAGCTACATTTCATTCAGTGAAAAAGTAATTAACCCCCGTAAAACTTAGAACCTGTTAGCCAGTTTTCTATTCATAAGGAAAACATAGCTATAGGAGCAAAGCTATAACTCAGGAAAAACAAGCCGAGAGAAGAAAAGCAAGGAATAAAGGGAATTCGGTACTTCTCTCATCAGATGTTCCTGATCACCACCATCAACCAAGGTCTTGTAAGAAACACTGACTGTGACATCCCAGGTGCATCAGGAAAGGCTGACAGTGAGTGTTAATGATAAACAGGTGTGCCAAGATTGTGAGGAAAAACAAAGCACTGGATGTTTCACACTTTCTCAAATTAATTTTTATCTAATTAATTCATCTTCATCAGATCTGGGCCAGCTTAGCAGCAGAGAAAATTAATATCTTAGGAATCTACAAAACAATAAAAGATGTAAACCCTACTCAGAAGCATCACATCTTCATTAGTTTACTGGTATTCCAAGAAAAAAGAAAAAAGGGGGAAAAAACAAAAAAGCAAGAAAACTTGCAAAGGCCCACAAAGAGAACAAACACCGCAATGTTTCATGGGATCTGGAGAAACAGTTCAAGCAGTAAAGGGGAAGGAGAAAACCCAACAAATGAGCCACACACAAAATGCCCAGGGACTGCTGAGGGTAGAAGTGGGTTTGAATTCCCTGGTGCCCGTGTGGGTGTGGCAGTGGGAGTGACCACAACGAATGCTTCTCACCGTTCCTTTTCCTCCCCTCGTCTTTCGGCGCTTTCTGCGGTGCCATCACTTTCTGCAGGGAGCTCCGGCCGGAGCTAGGCTTTCCCGACCCGTTGCTGAGGATGGAGCCATTCTGACTCGGGGACCGGCTGCAAGTAACCATAGCAACAAGGCAGGACGTGAGTTCTTCCTCCCAAACCTTGTTTCAAGGTTATTTCGTTCGCACAGTTTGCATCACTGAGTTTTCAAGTCTGATTTGGTACCAAAAGGAGACAGAATAGAAACAGCACACAGCAACACAGCAAAGGTAGGAGCAGAGTGATGGGAGGTGAACACGACTTTCTCAGTTAGTTCAGGGCTGATGGGCATCTTGGTGGCTTGGAATGCAACTGCTGCTCATGCACAAGCCCCAGAATGACAAAGTCCCATTGTCAATTCAGTGTCACTAACCCAGACAAAATAAAGTAGACCTTTGTTTTAGGATGTATGGCTAAACCAATTTCTTTATTATTTAGCCTGCATTTACAGCCAACTGTTGTCAGCCACAATGCAAAATACACTCACTCACTTCGGACATGTGCACGCACAACATGATAAGAAAATTCTCCTTTTCTCCTTTTGGCACATACCCTGGTTTAACCAGCACCCTCATTAGCTGAAACTCCTAAGAAAATGCTTGTTTTAATCAGCCTTCGCACATATCCTTGTCCTGAAACTGGTCCCTGCCCAGGGCAAGGAGGGAGGGAAGGGCAGAGCCACTGCATTCGGTCCCAGCGAGGAGCAGGGAAAGAAATAAGCAGCATGCTCTGGGCTGCACTGGGAGCAAGCTCCCACCACTGCTTCTCTCCATTTTGGGATGGACAAGTTACTCAAATCCTAATGCACATGCTGAGAAAAGCAGACCACAGAGAAAATAGTACATTTGGTGCCAGTCTGTAGCCAGTGTCACATTTTTTTAACATGTGAAACTTGCCACAAAGAGAGTGAAAACTCTCCACAGGACCTGTGTAGTTATTCACAAACCTATCTGCAATCTACCACTGAGTTGTCATGGGCAGTGACA
This sequence comes from Phainopepla nitens, assembly GCA_013400175.1. Lineage (NCBI taxonomy): Eukaryota > Metazoa > Chordata > Aves > Passeriformes > Bombycillidae > Phainopepla > Phainopepla nitens. The sequence goes on from VXBQ01014514.1 coordinate 180,969, forward strand.
GGGTGAAGTAAAGAGGTTACATTAGAGAAAAAAATGGGCCTAGTCACAGAGGCTTCCATTTACAGAGAAAAAGAATCAAATCAAATTCTATTGCTGTCACAATGGTTTTACAACCAGAAAATGGTACTAAAACAAAACAACTGTCAGAACCATCCTGTAAATCATTGCCAATACTGTATCATCAGCTTGAAACATTCATTTACCTCCAGGTCTGGCCATCCTGCCTGGTGTAAGTAGAAAGCATTTACTGTGGTCAGAACAGCAAGGGACAAATATGAGAAAAGCAATTCTTGGGAATTCTCTTTTGAAGATAGCCTAGGTGGGAATATGTATAGTTTGAGACATGCTCTTTCCAGCTACAGGGCTCTAGGAGAACTCAGCATGCAACCCCACTCAGTCCAGCCTGAGGGTTTCCCTCTGAAATTCTATTGAAAATAAGAATTCTTGAGAAGTGAGATTCCTCCCTATAAACCTGTCTGTCACTGCTAAATTAATAATCCCAGCCCAGTAAAAAGAATCCATCCAGGAACAGACCAACACCTGAAGAAAATCTGCTCAACTTGGGAACACAGAAAAGAAGTGAGCATGGATAGCCTGCACAACGATTTCTGTGGTGACACTAATCCAAATATTCATCCTTTTTAAGTAGCCCTCATATTATTAACAGAGAAGTTTCTGTCAGTGGTGATAGCAGAAAAGATACTCTTATCAGTTACCAGACACTTCATGGCTGTCTGGTTTGAATTGACCTTTCCAGGCTGTAAAGTACCCTGAATGAAAGAGCAAATACATAAAGGTCAAGAAATATTTCTTCATCTTCAGCAACCATTAAATTCCATTTCCAGACACAGCTCCTGGGAATGAAAAATACTGAAATTTTACATGTTCTCACTTACTCAAGTAATCACCCTGAAGGAGGGAAAACTAACTCTTAGTTATTTGCTTAGAAAGGCACCAAGGTTCAGCACATTTTATAATAAGAATAACTTTCCTGGATCGAATTTGCTTATCAGCATTTGTTTAAAATGGTGCAGATTATGTGGGGGATTTCTGTGCTCACTCTAAGGACTGAGTGGAGTGCTTAATCACTTTAGTTAGAGGATTAATAAACAGGGCTGGTTTACATTTTTATGTGTATTTACACATGCCTTTGGAGAGGCTTCTAAACATTTTAAAGAACAATTCCTGCAAAGACTTGACCTGCCCAGCACCAGCAACCGCTGCAGGTGTCATGGTCATCTTCAATTTGTCATTTCTTCAAAGGATGGAAGACTTTGAAAGGGACAGGTGCTGGTTGGTTCACATGGACTGTGGGACCTAACCCTCACGCTTCAGTGTTTCATGAACAACATCTCACTGGCATTAAATGGCAGAATATCAGTTTCCTTCCAGTTGCAGCTGCCTCACTCTTCTCTACTGGTACACCCCGCAAAGAGCTTGTCCCAGATTCCAGGTGATTTTCTACACAGCCAAAGGGGTATGACAAACCAGGCACCAGCTCAGGATCCTTCTGGCTGCTTTTCTGCAGGGAAAACCTCAGCTGATGATCACTGGAGATGTCTACCCCCCTCCTAGAAGAGCAGCAGTGTGGGTCCTCCAGCCCCATGCCATGCTGGCTGACACCTTCCCTGTCACAGTGCAACACTGTGCTGAGTATGCCAAGCATTCCCATTATTCCAAAGGGGGAAATATTGGACAAGATGAGGTGACTCAGCTAGGAAAGCTTGGTTTTCTCCAGAATTTCTTTGCATTACTCAGCTGCTTTTCTTGTAGGTTACCAAATCCCTTCAAGAGGCCAGGCCCCTGAAATGCCTGTGAGCTATACAGCAACAGTTACCTCTATTCAGGCTGTTTACCTAACAGGTTTATTTTCCTCTCTTCCCTTCAGTATCTATCCTCAGCTCCACTCCCATTTGGTACCAAGGAGAGCGAGTCAAGGAAAAACTGGCCTCAAAAGCATGCAAAACATCTGGGAAAAGGAATAATCTACTTCCCTTGCCTGCAAGGACTGAGACAAGAACTGTTAAGCTATTCTGTTGATGGTTGAGGGCAGACATGAGGTAAAACTTCCTAACAGGAAAGGCAGGAGAGAACAGATTGCTGGAGGAGGTTGTGATCATCCCACCAGTGGAAGACTTTAAAATAAGGTAGATAAAGTTGAGTTAGGAGAGTGTTGGACCCTACAGCAGAAAAGAGGAGCCATTTAGCTTCTTGGGGATCTCAAATCCATCATCCTACAAGCCTAGAGACTTCTTATGAAGAGAGTGCAAATCTGGGACACTTTACCCTGGATACTGACATTATCTAGCCTATTCTTACACTTCAGAAGTTTTGTCCTGCTGTAGATGCTTTGGATCCAGAGGCCTTCCTTACTTAGTGGGGGTTAAGGGCTTCCCCTTCTGCTACTGAAGGCATTGGGTCCAGTTCTGGAGTGACAGAGCCTGTCAGTGGAGTGGCTGCAATTTACAGTGGCTGAGGACCTGTCTTTTGGTTCCTTGAGAAACTATCAGTGTTCTGGTATTCTGGACATGCCACAGGTCTCACATTTCATTAGGGCTAATCTCTTGTGCAACACCAACATGCCCACAAAAGCCCTTCAACTCCTTGGCAAAGACTTCACTTGGTTTTATCTCGTATTTTGCAGCAACCTGACACATCCAACACAGGCCACTGTTATGCCAAGGATACATCATGGAGAGGAGCCATCTGCCACACATAGAGACTGGGTGCCAAACCTTATAACAACCAGCAGTACCTATCCTATTAAACCCCTCTGTGGAAAGGCACCAGATGACAGCCCATACCTTTTCCTTGTTTCATTGGATTTGGCAGTTTTGATGGTGCTCCCCTCCTGGGTAGTTTCTCTTTCCTGGGAGGCAGGAGCATCTCTGACTGGAAGTGGAAGGATGACAGTCTCCTGAGTCACAGGTAAAACCTCATCCTCTGCTCCCTGCTGACCCAAGTGTTGCTTGGCATAGTCAAAGCCTTGTACTGGCTGCAAAAAAGCAGGAGAAATAACAGAAATTTCCAGTGTCTATTAGATTTAATATAAATTTTCAAATTCAATGTAAAATTTCTTACTACTCCTTAACTTCTTTAATTACATAAGCGACAGGTAAAAATACATATATTACCATGTGAATGCCCAACAGGAAACCAATTTTCTGATGAGATCTCCATTCCACACATTTTAAGTATGATTAGTTAGTGTAAAATTGATCTTGGCTAACCTTTCTTACCCTGCTGTAACACCTCCAAAAATTACTTTGACAGACAGTGGGAGAATGAGGATGTGGAAAAAAAAATTAGAAGTAAAAAAAAAAGTGAAACCATACAGAAAACTTTCTCTGAAAAGACCCTTGGGTTTCCAAAGAGGGAGGCAGTAATTTATTCCCAGTCAAGCCAATATAAAAAAGGCACACATCAGAAAGTTTCATGGGCAACATTTTCCAGAAAAGAATCTTTTTCACATCAGTGAAATTATATTTCCCCTGGCTTGCCAGTTGCCTGCTGGGAAGGATATTACTGCCTTCACTTGTTTCTCTTGGGAAGTGGCATTTCACCAGAGCCTTGCAGCAAGGCAGCTCTTGCCCAGCAGAACTAACACATGCCTTCTGGGCAAAGCAGCCAAGGAAAGGTGGGTTCTCTCAATGGAAAAATTAAACATTTAGACAAAACTTGACTTTCCAAACTGCATTTTCAATTGGAAGGAAAAGAGAAGGGGAAAAAAAAAACCAAACCAAAACAACAAAACCAACCTGGTTTTTATTATGCATTATCTGTTGGAAAAAAAATTGAAAAATAAATCACTCAAAGAAATTCCTGACCACCTCTGGAAAATGTGTCCTTGCTACACTAAATAAAACTAACTTATCAAAAATGGAAAGGTTGCTCTTCCTGAAGTAAGAAGACTATTGGCAAAATGCTAAGAAAGGACCACAAAACACTTCAAAGTTGAGAAAGCGGTGATTTTAAACCTCACATATACTTTGGGAAATACTTTGGAATTAGTTCATGACTGATTAGTCTCTCCAGGTTCCTGTCACATCATCACTGAATATTTTAGTTCCAAAAGAAAATCAGCAGGAGAAAAAAAATTGCTATTGGCACAGAAAAAGGACAAGCTCTGAAAAGCACTTTATTTTGTTTTGTCCCTTACTATATCTGGGCTGCAGCGCTAAATTCAGATACATTTCACAGGTGATCTCAGTCTGAAAAGAATGGGCCTGTTTTTCACTTTTTGAAACATAAAAATATGCTTTTTCTTTATGTGGACCTGCATGGCATTCCCAAACTCCTGTTCAGACTGAGGCTAATGGTTCCTAATGTGTTTCCATACTTCAGCATTCCTCTGGTAAGAAGATTCAGCGCATTAAGGAGCAGGCTGATGCTGATAAGGGAGAGCAGACAACTCCACAAATCACCCCATGGAACTTGCAATATATCAGAGAAATGCCAATTCACCATCACCCTTCCGTGGCAAGCAGGGTATCACAGCCACCAAGTGAGCTACAGAGGCAGCAAATGAGGGAAGGGAAGCAGAAGCTGTGTGAAGGACAGCTAGGAAGAAGTACTGCACAACATCCTATACAATATTGTTAACTAAAATAATGTTATTCAACCTCATTATAAATATTGAGTGTCAGTCAAGACACCCCTAGATATTCTGAAAAAAGGTAACAAGAGAGAAGAGGTGATTACATCATCTATTTCTCCCTCTATGCCTTTGAAAGAGTAAAATAAGTTTCAACCTCATATCTTATTTTAAAAACAAACAAACAGCAAAAACACACAAACAAAAAAAAAAAGTCTCCAAACAAAAACCAAACCAAACCAGAAACAGCAGGACATGAGAATTACTAAACAATTCTGCAATGCCCCAGCTCAGATCTTCCACAGGAAGAAAATGAAGGATTATTTTAATCAGAGTTCTACTTACCACCATGTCCAGTAACAAACTGCAATAAAAGGAGAGCTGAGAAAGTCATCCTCATCAGCAGACATATTGCATTAAATAAAATTTGCTCTTGGATCCCTGCTCTGTAAAAGCCCACAGGAGCAGATGGCTCTGCCACCCCTGGAGGGAACTGGCAAGGCTAAATCACAATCAGGCACTGCTGAAGCACTGCAAACATAGATGTCTAACACATCCAAAATACTGACAAAGACTGAAGGACTGAGATTCTAGTATTGCTCTTAAAGTAATAAATGGTTAGAGAGAGACCACTGAATACAGCGAGTTGTGTCTGGGACACTTTTTCCTTGTAATGATCATGAAAAAGACACTAAAGATGTTAAAAAAAAAAAAAGGAAGGCAGGAAGGGAGGGAAGGGAGGGAAACAAAGAAATGAAGAAATAAAGAAAAAAGAGAAAAAAAGAAAAAAGAGAAAAAAGAAAAAAAGAGAAAAAAGAAAAAAGAGAAAAAAGAAAGTTCAGTCTCTCCCCTCTATTTGTATACCCTCGTACAGTTTCACTGACTTTTTTTGTCTGTGCCCTTTATCAAAGTGATAAGGCTTATTTTCCTATGGCCTGAAGCATCTGCTTTTGCCTGTGGGTCTTAGACTACAGATCTTATCATTCTTTACCTGCAAACTTATTCTTTCACAGTCAAAAAAAAAAAAAGGTGAGGGCACAAATGAGATTCTAGACTTTAAAAAAGCATTCTGTGAATTAGAAAGCAAGAGAGGCAAAAGTTAACATCCATCCAGAACCTCAAAGCAAAAACGATTGCTTAAAATAAAAATAGCATTGAAATAACATTAAAATCCCATCAGAATTTCACCAATTTGAATTTATACTTCTTTTCATTTTACGGCTAGAGAGAAAATTGAAAAAAAAACAATGTATTTTTCAATTTTTCCTTTTCCCTGCAACTGCATCCAGATGTCCTGCTGAGGCAACTCAGAACAGCAACACAATTCCCTAGAGAGATTCTATAAACTACACTGCATACGAGAGGTCATTTTGCAAACTTCATTTATTTACCCTTCAGTCTGCCACAACACAAAAGTCACGCCTTAATTACCGGGCTCAGGCAGCAGCCCTGCTGCTCTGCTCCATCACCTCCTCGCCTCCCGCTGCCGCACACGGATATTTAATGCCAAAAGTGTCATTACCCCGGGCGCTGCGTCCGCGCCTCCCGTCCCGCCCGCAGGGGCCGGGGCCGCGGGATGTGGCAGCTCCGCTCCTCCCGCAGGACTGCAGCACCGAGCAGCTCTGCTCTGCCAGCCCCCTTGGAACAGCGCTTCTGGAGCCCGAGCGCAGCCAACAAACGGAGCGGAGATCCCGGCATGCAGGAATCCCATCGGATTCTCCTTTCCTCCCCACGCAGGTTGCTGGATGTTCAAAAGGTATCACAAAACTGCTCCAGTGATTCTACAGCAAATCGTGGATGCACAGAGGCAAAATACTAAAAGGGCTGCTTAAACTACAAATCACTCCACTGTGACTCCACATCGAGCAGAGTCAGCATTAATCAGCAGTCTCAGGCACTTTCCTCCGCCCTGAAATACAGCAGACTCATTTTAAATGTGACATGGATACGTGCTCGTTTGTACTCCCAAACTGCATGAAACATGGCAATTATAGTTCAAGCAATTACCACTCTCCCTAACACTGGAATCAAAAATAAAACTAAAACTTTTCTTTTCAAAATGACCTTCTTTCATTATCTTCTTATAATATGCTTCTCAGCCTTACTTTAATTAAAGATGCTGAAATCAGGAATGACCAAACCAGTCCATTCCCAGTCCCACTGTAGGATTTATCTCCCACGTCCAGATACCAGCGTCAACTCTAAACTAGACCTGGCAGAACCTTTCTGATGGAGCCATCATTGGGAAACTAAATGGAAAGCAATTTAGCTTTCATTTGGAAATGCATCACTTTCCAGATAATGAATTGAATTAAATTTTATGGAGTCTCAAAATAAACCGGAAAGGGGAAATGCACTGTGGAAGGGGACAATGAGATTGTTCTTTTCTGCAAAGAGAACAAACCTGCAGGAAAGCTCCTGAAAGGGCTGTGGTATGGGTGCTGGGAGCTCAGCACCAATTGTTTTGTTCCAGCAATTGCAGATCCAGCTCCTATCTGATGCACTGACAGCTGATGCAGATGTAACCTGACCGAATAGGTTTTAACCTGAGCGTGTATCTTACAGCCTGATTAAATCTGGTTTCTCAGCAACAGTAAAAATCCAATTTTGTCTTTCTTTTTGAATGAAAACAATGGATTAAAATAGGAACATATTTTCAAGTTTTTCCAGTGCTACAGCCTCAACCAGCCGTTTTGTTTGTTTGTTTGTTTTAAACAGCAGCTGGAATTTTCTTCAGCGGGAAAGTATCCCATAATGATGGACAGTTCAAAACAATGTACAAGTTTTGTCTTATTTTTCTTCTTTAGCTGGGACCAAGATTATACATACAAAGAATCAAATGGTGCATATCATTTGCAACAGCTCCTAATAAAGAATTATTTGCATTTTAGGAGCTTCAGTCAGGCGTCAAATAGCACTGCAGTGATATTAATCCTTGTCTGTGTTTGTGATATTGTGGGTTTCAGTTTTGCAGATCCAGTCTTAACACTGGATGGATAATAGTGGATAAATAGATGAGCACATTGGAACCAAAAGGGAAATGTCTTTTTTGCATCATTTTTGCTACAAATGTCTGGTTTCCAACTGGCACCAGCTGCACCCATCTGCAACAAACCCAAGATAAGGAGAAAAGAGCTGTCAAATGCATCATGCCTTCCTTCAGCTCTTCTTCCAATCTACATTTTTCAGCAGAAGCAACAGAGCTGAGATCTCAATAATCCTGCTGTCTGTAGCATTAAGAAACTGAAGAAAAAATTCATCATCTCAATCCCATGCCAGTGGAAAAGAACAAAGCCGGCTAAAAGGGCAAAGGAACAGTCTGACTTACACACGGGCTCCATAGGCTAAAAACTCCTGTCTTTGGGTGGACCTGATCATGAGCCATGAATAGCACCATTGACAGGGCACACTTTTTCACTATGGAGATAAAACAGTATTCTGTGACATTTTTCTGTCAGAGGATCAAACTGGAAGTGCATTTGATTTGGGGAAAAAAAAAATCTTGTCATTGATATGGATTAGTAACTTTAAGAAAAACGTAATTGTTTGAACCCAACCAGCAATACACATAAATATATTAGAAAGTTAAAAACACCTAAAAGAAAAATAGCAGTAGGAGAAAAAAAAAATCAAAGAATTTCTATTCTGGATTAGCAGTTTGGGAGAACTTTGCTTAGGCCAGGTCTGAATTGCTGCCAAACTTCAGACATTCCCACCTCCAGCAGGCAGGAACAGCTCAGGCCACGGGTTTTGAGGTCCTGCAGGAGATGTGCTGATCCAAGCTGTGAATAACAACCCTTCCAATTCCAAATATCCTTCAGCTGCATCTATCCAAGACTCACAGCCTCAGCAGGCAAATGGACTTTTGGATGCAGAGCTGGGTCACTGACCTTGGCTCTCTGGGGCAGGTTCATCATGGTGTCTGGTTTGAAGTCATTCTTGTTCTTCCTGCACAGCACGGCAGTGATGATGAGGATGATGACGGTGACCACAGCGATGGGAGCCAGCACGGCTGCGATGATCCACAGGTTGTTTGGGGGGTTCTTCACCACAGCTGCAGAAAAAGGCAAACCAACATTGGTAAGCTTCACTGGGCAAGGTTCCTGTTGCTTCCAGCCTTCAACTGCCTTCATGTAGAAATTAGAATAAACGCACTGCAAGTAACCTAGCCTTCTATACAAGGGAATACCTTTTGTGTTACTTTACTAGGAAAAAAAAGGGAAAAACCAGCAACACTGTTGAATTCACAAATCCCTGGGCTCTCTTCTCTTAGTTTCATGTTACCTGGTTATATGCAAAAGCAGACATCCACTCCCAACTCAAGAGAGATGCCTTATATCACTCCAACAGTTCACTTACACAATAAACAAACAAATAAAAGGTGCAAGTAATGCATCTTTAACTATTTTTCACACACAAACCCAGCTTAGAGCAAAGTAGCATAGCATATGTGTTAAAAGAGCAGACATGGAGTCCATAAACGGTGTCAAAGACTGACTGACTCACCAGGAGCAAACTGGCAGAGCTTTTTAAAAAACAGTGAAACTAGCTTGAATCGTTATTATCAATATCAATAAGGCAATAAGAAGATGCTTCTCTTGTGCTCTAGAAATAATTTGTCATCGTTGAGGTCAAAAAGAATTCATCATTTCTGAAGGAGCGGAAATAACGAGGTTGGAAAGAGCTACTTGCAGATATATTAATGATGGCACCAGGAAAAGGGTACGTTTCAGAAATGCAGTGATGCAAAAACGTTTTAGATTCCATTTCATCAGAATAATCTCTCTTAGTATGAACCTCCAATTTGTTCACACGTAAGAGATCCTCCTGTGACACATTACCAGTTCTCTCATTTCATTTCATTTCTTTCTGGAAAAAAAGACAACCTCCTTAGAATGCTGAACTTTGCTGTAGTGAAATACTTAGTGGACTTCCCCATGATATCCCTGTTTATTTTGCTGTGGCACCGGTTGCTGGCGTGGGCAGGCAATTGTGAGAACACCAGCACAAAGCAGCCATTCCCATTTCCTGGGGAACTGGCACTTTCAAATGTCATTGAGCTTATGAGCTGTCAGAGGCACTCAGCATCTCTCAGGACCAGACTTCAAATGCAAACCAGCTTGTTCTGCAGCAGCCATTAGGAACTTTTCAGTTCTCCAGCTGAAAGCCTGGCTGGAGCCTGAGCCTGTTTTCTTTGTAGATTGGCGACTTTTTGCAAAGCCAGTGAAGTTTGCAGGGTGACACAGAAACAGCAACCTTGGGCTCAGAGCTTGAGCACAGGACTGCAAAAAGGCCAGACTGGAGACTTTCAGGGTTCACTTTTCAATAGACTCACAGAATTCTTAATTATTAACTTTGACATTTAGTTTGGGGATGAAAGGGCTGTGGGGAAGAAAAGGGAATCTGAATTTTAACAAATAACAGAAACTTTAATTATCGACTGCTGCTGTGGAAGCAGCAAACAATGGTTGAAAAACTATATTTAGTCCTTCTAAGGGATGCAGAGGAAATGATGATCTTCTGGCTAATATGATAGGCATTTAGGAGTCCTAATTTACATCTTTAATTCAGTTATCAGACTTCAATGTGGCCTAAAGTCAACCCACATTTCATTCGACTCAGTAAGACTTCAGTGGAATTTGAAACAAGCCTTTCATTCTGTTGTAACTCAGTCTCTGGCTCATAACACAGGAACATCCATATTTTGTGTTGTTATTCGTCTGTCCTGTCTAACCCAGCTATGAGCTCCTGAGGGTATATGTCTTTTCTTACAGTATTTTGGGACAGAACTTTTCATTCTGCTAGAACAGAAATTATAATGAGCAAAAATGAAATCCATACAAAGTATTTTCTGCGGTAATACAAAGATAGACTACAAATAACGGGGTCCAAAAGGAAAGAAATTGGGGTTTTTCCCATAATAAGGTATAAAGATGGAATTACCTCCTACATTTCAAATACTCTATCTTCAGAGTCTCACATACCTCAGGTCACAATTTCAATTTCTGTATATTCTCTTTTTACAGTGTTCTATGCATATGTGGCTGGTATGAAAATCTACAGATGAATAAGGCTGCCTTATCAGACCATGGAAATACAAGGTTAGATGATGAGCAGCAGATTCCATAATTGCCTAAATATCTGCATAAATATAAATCACATCACTGCACAAAGAGCTAGGAAACTGCTATATCTATATCTTCTTTAGTAAAAAATACATTAAAGAAATATTCTCATGGAAAACAAAATTACTTAGAATTTAAATGCTGGAATTTATGGAATGGAGATCCTCAGGTTCAGCTGAGTTAAAGTCAGTAGCAGACCATAATCAAATCAAGGATCAAATACAATACATGGTGCATTCTCTGGAAATTGTATCGTATTTCAGTCTCCTTACTCAATTCTATGCTTATGGATGATATATAAATTACTTATTACAGTGGTCTCTTCTTTTCCTGTCACTATTTCATATAATTATTTCAGTATCACCACTCCTCCAGGCAGATATAATTGCACCAGGAACACCCATTTTATGTACTGTTTCATCAGTAAGATCCAGTGCAGAAGTCCAGTTTATAATTTTGATTACTTCCAAATAAATACTTTGGCAAAGTGGAGAAATCTAGTTAGCAAAAGGCATGGATTTGTACACTGAGCTGTTAAGTGCATGAAAAAAGACTTCAAGCTTCACCACAGTTTTATGACTATGGGCCAAGTATATAGGAATATCTAAAAAAAAATTTAAAGAAACCTGTGTCCACAATCACTCAGTAACTGATGAAGGTCTTGAAAGAGAAATTTGAAAGCACTTTACTTTTCAAGAATGGATTATTTTTGGTCACACTATTCTGAATGATACTATCATATCTTGAATCTGAAAAGCGCCTATATGCACAAGTAGCTCTTTTCAACTTCACTTTTCTGATTTGTGTATAAACAATACATTTAACAACCCTGTTGTTTTCTTGGTGAAAATTATTATTTAAAAAAATAATAATACCCTTGAGATAGAAAGAATCTACACTATTTTGATCAAGCCAAAAATAAGGGACATCTTAATAGCCACCACATTTTACTTTTTTGGCCAAGTTATATGAACAGCAACTTTACCCCAGTCATCATTAGTCTGTGATGTCATGGTTTTGTCAGCATCAGAATCAATTCTGACAATGTCCAGTTCATGGAATAAAGCAATGATTAAGTATGGAATTTTTAAAAGGATCTTACGATCAGCTTGAACTTGGATGACATAGCCCAGTGTCAAGGCCATCCTCTGAGAGTCAACTGTACTCAAAATTTTGGCAGCTGCAGTGCCCAGCAAAGGCTTCCCGTTGTATAAAGTGTAATATGTCAGTTCAGCCGGCTCCTTGGGTCCCGGAATACGCTGAATTTTTACCATCTTTAAGGGAAATTAAAAAAAATAATAAATAAATAAGAGAAAGAGAAATAAACTGTGTTCACATCATACCACTGCAAAACTTGCCAGGAGCTATTGGGAGGCAGTGCCCACAGGGAACTCCTTCAAGACCTCCTACAAATAAGCTCCATGCAAATATTCTCATAGGATCAGAGCTTCTCCCCTTCAGAGCCCAGGCTATTAAATCAGTCAGTCAGAGAATTGACTAAATTTTTTCTTAAAAAAAATTCAAACCTAATCCTAAGGTAAAACCCTACACTAAGAAAAGCATGCAGTAAAGAGGAAAGGATCTTATTTTTGGACATCACAGTCCTCTGCAAGGAGGGAATTCTTATAATCTGTTCTCATATTGAACACTCTACTTTACTGGCATATTGCAGTTGAAAAACAGCCTCACATTCCCTTCTATACTCATTATTTTTTGTCCCAGGTTGATAGCAAAGGATGCTTTTCCCATTTTATTCTGCAGAACACGGTAAGAATTTTTCCATTGTACCTCTACATTTCCTGAGAGTGGAGAATGTCAAACATTTCTAATGATGAGAAGAAAAATGAGTTTTGTGATTCTTCTCCATTATGTTATGGACTGAAATTTTACAAACGTTCACACTTCTGGCAAGTAAAATGTGTTCCTTCTTTTAAATTCTTTCAGTGGAATAATACAAAGAATTATGTGGGCAAATGGGAAATGTAATAACTTGAGTTTATATACTTTACAACAAATAATTCTTGGAGAACATAATTTAATTTTTTTTAAATAACTAATTTTTGAAGATTGAAGAAGAAATCTTTTAATTGCCCATAACATCATTTGGCTTAATAGGTGAGAAAACAAAATATGATCAGTTCAAAATACTGAATGTAAAATGCTGTAAATAAGAGAAAGATGATTAATAAATTACTCAGGTCTGAAGTCTCTACTTCATAATATGATCTGGGGCCACATGATTTGATGACTAATCCTGTATAAATAAAGGCTGCTTCTTACATTTTTTTTCCAACAAAAAGAGAAAAAAAAACAAGTTCTAGCTTTGAGTTACCTAGGAAACTTTTATCATGAGGAAAAAACTTGGAACTCTTCATTATGCTGAACAGGCTAAAATATGTACTTTGTGCCAATCCTCATAGCAACCAGAGAGAAAATATTTATGAACACTGATTAACTAATGATGATTTCTCGAGGATGACAGGCATGCCAACATGGCTGGCTGCAGAAAAAGGCACCATTAGCAATGCCAGGCATTCTGCCCTCGCTGCTTTGATATCCATAAGAAATACAGAAAATTTCAGCCTAGAAATTTAGTTAGACATCTCTGTTACAGGAATTGATGCAGGACACATGCAAGCAAAGCACTTCTTTTGACACAGGTCCACTGAGCACCTGCACAGTGTAGCTGCCCACAGTAGTGGCACGTCTGAATCGCTGGCCCTGCTGGTGGGACATCATGAACAGCGGGGCCAAGCGCTGCTCCATCAGTCTGGCAAAGCTCTGGTTGTTCAGCCCCAGCAAAGCAATATCGACCCCTTGGATGACTGTAGGAACAGAGAAAAAACACATATCAGCACTCCATGCACAGACAAGTACAGCAACACAGGGTCTGTGGGACAGTTTGGGACAGACAGGTGCAGACTAACTCGGAAGAAAAACACCTGGGTGCTGTTATCCCCTCTCAGGAATTCCCTGTGGGGATATAACACCCATCTGTTTCAGTCCCTGCACTGCTCATCTCAGTAACATCAATGATATGTCAGAGAGTAAAAATCTCAAAATACAATTCCTAGGCCTTCAGTTTATCAAAATGACTCTATGATCTTCAATGTAAAAATTAGGTTCAAATCTGTTTGAGAGCTGCTGGGTTTATGCTTATTGCCAGATACTCCTGTTAGCCAGTTTCTATCCTGAGGATTTGAACCCTGAAGTTTGGATTTTGTACAGTCTCAAACAAAATATCCAGTTTGAGAGCACTGAAACCTGAATAAACATTTCTGAAATATAAATGAAGGCATCTGAAGTATAAATTAATGCAAGATTTAAGAGACACTGGATTCTAAAGTTCAGAAAATGTGACATGACATGCTGATTCAATTGATATATATGTATGGTTTTTTCAGTATTATTTCAAAAAAGTCTTCTGGGACCACCAGGATATTTTTGAAAACAGAGTTTCCATTGTAATATCAATAATAATCCACCACAGCAAGTGCACAGAGGCAAGAAATGGAGTATCAGGTTCACAAGGTCCATACTGGGAGGAGCTGTACCACTCCCTTCAGAGGATCATAATCTCTGCGTAAACTTAAATTTTATTTCAAATTTATGAAAAGATGGAACTGGTGCCAAGTCTATTTCATGTCAGAGCCCTTTGCTCTTGCTCTCCTGAGCATTAAACAATTCCAGGTACAGACATACCAACCAGAAAGACTTTGGTATCACTCAAAGATATCTGAGGGAAAGGGTCTCTTTCTTGCCCATTCATCATTTCTGAAGTCAAAAGGATTGTACATGAGAATGTGGCACCTGTGAAATGACTTGATAAAAGAAGTATTTTGAAGTCTAAGAGCTTCAAGTGAAAGACGCAAAAATCCCTGCACCCAGATAGTCAACAAATCATAACAAAGTTCCTTGGTGCAACACCTTCACCTTTGTTCCTACATCATGTCTGTATGTCTCTTTTGATTTCAGATTTAAATCCCTGTCCCGGGATTTAAAAAAAAAAAAAAAGTCTATTCATGTCTCAAAACTCTCAGAGGAAATGCTGCTCTCAGAATTGTTTCAACCAAAGTGCTATAAATTCTGAGCTGGCTGTTGGTCGCTGGAGATGTCACTGTTCAAGATGAGCAATCATCACTTATGTCCCAGAATGACATAAGTACATTTGCCCAACTGAAGGCAGGTTCAGTGAGCAGCCACTTATTTCTGTGTAAAATTACTGCACCACTGTGTTCATAGAAATGAGCACTAAAAATTATTACCTGGAGTGCCCAGAGGAGGGAAGGACATTAGAAAGTACCTGTTATCACCCAGTAGTCTCTAGTTGATTCCGAGACATCAAGGTTTGGATACTCCAAAGCTTTAAAAACAGAAGATTATATTACGTCATAATATTCCAACATCCTACACATTATGCATCCCAAAACTGGCTACCCTGACAGCAGTAAATAAGATTGAACTACGGCCCAAGAGGAGATCTAGAGCATAATTTTCAGGGTTACAATTTCTTTTATGTCTGAAAAAGAACACCAAGTGTAAACAGAAGAAGCACTGCCATACGAAGTAGAACATATATCTCCTGTTGCCAAAATACTGCCTGGGACAGTGTCTGGGATGAAGCCCAGGAATACCCAGAACAAAGAAGGATAGGTGATAGGTGTTTGATTCATCTCTGCTGCTTTCTCCCCTGCAGAAAACCAGATGAGGTTCCCTGATGCTTCTGTGATTAATCCTTATATAGCCCAGACCATAGTTTTAGCCTAAAATAATATGAAAATATGCCAGGATCAGACTCCATATGGATTGCAAATAAGACTAAAAACTGTGAGCACACCTTGGAGTGTGGTGCTCTCTCTGTGCACCATTTAAGGCATTACTACCATATGTGTCTGCATCTGTGAGAAACTGATATTTGCTGTTGTGATGCCTTTTGTTAGCTCCCCCATCTCCAAAGTGCATCAGGCTGTAAAGCTCAATATGCTGCTAATTCATTACACAGCTCAGCGTTTGTTCAATAGATTAATACGGGGAACTTAATTCAGAAAACATCCATGCTCTGCACGTTGATAGGCTGCTACTGAGTCACCTTGATTTTTAAACCCCAAAGTGGCTCAGAATAGTAAACATTGTAAAGGAGTTGATTATGCACAGAAGCTGCTTTTCAGGAGGATTTCACAGTGTGCCCTGAGCGGTGCATTTCCACGACAGACTGCAAAGGCTCTGGAGGAGCCACTGGAGCCTGCTGAGAAATAACATGCTCAGAGAACAACTTCAATATTTGTTTGATAAACTGAGACAACTACACTGCCACATGAATAAGCATCAAACACTCTTCAAAGGAAACATTTTCCAGACACACTATCAGTCTGGAGCCGTAAACACTGCGCATGCATTAAGTTCATGAGTTTTGCAGTACAGCTGCTGCACTGGGAATAAAACCAAGAGCTCCAAAATGAAATATGAGCCATTAGTTGTTAAAGAAACACTAACTAAAGACTTTATCAAGTCTGTTCATCATGTGTGGGGATCAGCAGAGAACTGCAGTACCACATGATACTTGCTGTGTGACAAATGGCTTGCACAGCTCCTGACTACCAAGCATACGCCTGTACTACCTTTGTGAGAAGCACCACAAACCTCTTCCTATGCAACAGGCCTGTTTTGGAGGCCAAACGTTGAACTGAGCACAGCCAGCATCAAAACTTCCTCCAGCTTTCTCCTTGTGCTCCTGGATGGCCCATGGAAACAGGTTCTGAACACAGGGCACCCACCAGCCATCAAAAAGAAGCATGTCTGATGAGGAATGGGGGACATCCCTTCTAGGTCTATGATCACATCCTTTATCAACAGCCTCTCTCTCTCTCTCTGCCTCCCGTTGCCTGTGGGAAGACTTCATGAAAACACAAGCCCACCTTGAGATGTATCTTCCTACCCTGTGATGGAAACTCTGATTCAAAAGTTCACCAACACAGTGCAAGAACTTATAGGGCAGCTTCAGGTATTTGTTTCCAAATATCATAATTTGATGGGTAATGCCTCAAGAACAACATAGAAACCTCCTTTCCCAAAGATTTGCACAGTGACCTAAGTTTGCTGTGATTCTGGACTGCCTCACATCAGAGTGAAACAGAGTTTCACACAGCAGAGTGAAACATCCCATAGAAAGCTCCTCGTGCAAGTCATTGATGAATAATTGCACCATGTAACTTCTCTGCTGTTGGGCTGTTTGCAAACAAAACGGATTGACAAAAAAAATATAATTTTTGTTTGCTTCAGTGCTCACTTTCCAACAGTCTGCTTCTTCACTGCTGCACCCAGCATGTCCCTGTCTCTTCTCACTCCCAGTGAACACAGAACTCCAGTCTGCGCAGCAAGCTTAATTTCACACATCACGTTAAGAAGCAGATTAAACAGAAATTCCCATAATCAAGTGTCTTGTCCCTTTAATCATTTTAAAGAAATTAGCACGCAGAGTCAGAGAGCACATACACCACATGGGCTGCCCACACAGTTGTCTCCAGCTCTCTGTACCTCAGAGCCTTCATAGCAACTGGAATGCAAGAAAACTATTAATGCCAAAGTGCTCAGACTGCGTGTAAACTGAGGATGCAGTTCAGCAAATGCACCAACAACTTTTTAAAATAGAAGCACAGATGGAACTCACCCCACTACCCAAACACACACACACTCACAACCTGATCCCAGCCCAGCCCCTGGTGCAACCACCAGGGCTGAGACTCCACTGAAGCAAAGACCTGTGCTGAAGCTAAAGTTCACTCAGTGCTGTGCTAAGTGTTCCTGAAAGGAAGACTTTAGGACCTTTTGTGCTTTGCTTTTCACAAAACTACAATTTTATTTTGTTTGAAACCTGGCACAGGAAATTTTTGTTTTACTAATGACTGAGTATATATATTTTTCCTTAGTTTTTTGCCAGTGTTGCTAGCAGCCAAAATAAACACTGAACCCAGGGGAAAAAATAGTCATCTAATTCCTCCTCCTTCCTTTTATTTTTCACAAAATACAGTTTAAAAAGTAGCCAGAAAAACCACCTACAGTCCCTGAGCCTGACAACAAAGCCACATTCTGGTGCTGGTTAATCTTGATACTGGGAAGCAGGTACTTACATTCAGCAATGGTGAGAGGTGGGTAGGTGAGGTAGAAACCCACCAGCTCAGCTGACAGCTGATTAAGAAGGTTGCTGGAAATAGTGCCATTTAGAGTTGTGCTTTGATTTTTCACTACGTAAAACAGAGTGACAGCTTGGGAGACATTGGAAGTGTTCAAAATCTGAAACAGAGGCAAAAAATAACGTGTTGCTGTGGTTCAGCTCATTAAAAAAAACCACACAACAACAACAACAACCAAAAAAAAAAAAAACCAAACCACAGGAAAAAAAAAAAAGAAAACCAAAAAAAAAACCCAAGTCAGTGCAAAGAAACTGGGGAAATGTTAACCTGAAGAATGGATTAGCTACATCTCATTCAACTTTACTTGTGTGATACTTTAATCCCTGCTTTAGCACTTGCAGGGTTCCTGGAGGACAGCAGCAGGCAGAAAAGGTGCAATCAGGACTGAAAATGTTTTCCCCTGTTTTTACCAGGAAATGTGGGATGAGAGAGGATGCTTATCAGAAAAATCATCCAGTGCTTGATGCAGAGAAATTGTGCAGTTTATCTTGTTGTCTTTGCTGCCTTCCTACTGCTGGTTTCTAGACCCACGCATCTTCCATATGAAATTAAGGAATATCATATCTTTCTGCTCCTAATATCATATGAATGCCTGCTCTCCTCCCCACTCAAGCTCAGTGCCAGTCTCTTCCTGAGCCCAAATTTAATTACTACATTTTGAGGATCAATTCTACTCAGCAAGTACTGGATGAGATTCTCAAACACCAGGAAAAAAAAATCCACGTTTTCTTGGAAAGCTTAGGCCCAAAGGCAAGAAGGATGGGGCTATTTGGCTACTGATAGATAGGCCAAACAGCATTCGTGAATCTTATTTAAATGCCCCATTTTTATGGTTTGGATCACCAAGTTAAAAGAAAAGCTATGGTATAAAAAAAGGCATCAGAAGAGCCCAAGGTCAGACCAAAAGTCTGCTCACTTACAAATGGCTGGAGCAGAGGGTTGGATAATTAGCACAGGATGAGAGGAATAAATGGCTTTCAACAGTGCAAGATTATCCCACACCTATGTCAAAGCCATAAATCGTGTGCCTGGGTTTAAAAAGGTTTGATGTCTTCTTATTCTATGTCTTTGGCCAATTTTTTTTTTATAATTTCCATGGTTTTTTTTCTCAAGTTACATCTGGATATGTTTATCACACAGTGTGTGAAAGGATGCTTCTTTTTATTTAAACTTGAGTAGCTCTCTTATGAGAAACTCCAAGTGACCACTCCTGATTCACTATAGCATTCATGGCTGGAGAGCCATGGCAAATTTCATTTCTCCTTGCATGGAAGACACTTCATGCCTTTTACCCACCTTCTGTCTACTCTCCTAGGGCAGCAATGCCTTTTCTGAACTGACTCTGTCTGCTCTAGAACTGTTCCCCAGATTTCAAATAATCTAAAGCCCTCATACAGTGCTTTGTTGCACCAACTTAGTCTTTTGCATGATACTGGAATAACTTCAGAAAAATTTATCATGAAGATCACACCCTTGAGCCTCTTACTTCCCAGCTTATATGTTTGCCTCCAGGCTCTCCATCCTATCACTCCTTAAATTGGCAATACCCACAAAAACAGCCACCACCTTCTTCTAGGGCTCTTTCCAAAATTGCTTAGGTGCTTTGTGAGATCTACCACTTCCACCACAAACAAATTAGGAACCACAAAGCTCCCCTCAATGCCACGGGTCTAGCTATTGAAAAGCTTGATAATCACTTTACCTACTGTGGTAGGCCCTCTCTTGCCCTGTGCTTTGCTGCCTCTCTGAGCTCCTCCAGTTTGAACACAAACTCCCAAGAAACAGCACCAAAACAACTAAGCAGAACATGGATGGTAAATTGTCTCCTTCTGAGGAGCATAATCCATACACAGAGTTTTATCATAAAATCTAAAACGTTGTAATATCGCCCAGAGGATCCTTTCTTTAGTCCTGAAATATGGCACAGAACCCACTGTACATACAAGGGTGTGTAAAAATCAGGTCCTTTGTGGTGAACTTATGCCTGTGAGTATGAAACTGAAATGCACACTAAGAAAAAGAAATCTTTTCTATTATTTCACATCTTAAAAACAACTGTGCCTAGTACCACATTTACACACCTGAATAGCCTCACTGAAATAACTAATGTGTCTCAATAATACCTTCAGTAAAAACATAAATTTGGAAGACTGTGTTTTTATACTTGGAATTTCATTTATATGACTGAACTACAAACAGTAGAACTCCAATTCATGAAAAGCAACAATCTTCAATAAATCATACATTTATAAGTTTTCCTGCAATGCATAAAACAATCTTATTGCAGAAGAAAACATAAGCTTCCTTCCAGAGTGGCTATCAAAGGCACTGGGCTGGGATAAAAACCTAAACATGGCAAAGACTAACCAGGAGGGTTTGGCAACAGGCACTGGCAAAGCACCCAACATGGTACCTGAACAGTTAAGTTGTTGCTGGTGTTTAGGACCTTTCTTTCAGCATCCTGAAATGCTCTCTGGAGCCGCTGTTCCATGGTCTGAACAAATCTGCACGACTGAATATTGTCTGTTTGACCCACAAACTGCAGCTCTGGAAAAACAAAGGCATTAGCACGTGGACAAAGTATTCTCAAGTTGCAGCACCAAAACCAAAATGATCAATTTACACGTTAAGCAGGTGAAAATAATGCCGCTTCAGGAACTGCACTAAATTAGCCTTAATTAAGACAAAATGCAAGAATTAAATTGCATTATTAGAACTGATACTCTCCACAAACAAATGGAGATTGCTTCTGCAATGATATATAAGATGGTAGGGCCTGTTCACTGTGCATATACTTGCTCAGATCCAGGCAGTAAGCTAAGTCATTCTAAAAGACAAGTTATAATCTTAAATCTTGCAGGTCATTTGGTCCAACAAAACATAATCAATCATAATATTGATTCTCATTCTGTTTTATTTTCACTCTAGGAAAAATGTACTTAACTTTAACTGCCGTAAGTGTGTGTATACAAACATTGTAAGCACACATGCAAGAAATATTTTTTTATCATTTAATACATCATTTCAGAGCAGTCTGCCTTCTCCTAGCTTATAGTGCCCTGCAATTACTCTGCACTGATGCTTGGCTGCCACCTCTCCCTGATGCCTTTTTGGGACTACCTAAAAACAGAGGCCAGACAAAAATTAAGGGAATAAAAAGCAGTTCTATCTATTGAAGGGCCTTCAGGTACATTTTAGGCAGACAAAGCCCCCCAGGGGCTGCACTCAAAAAATGGACGACAGGTCATGGGTTTTCACACTTTCATAAGTTTGGTCCATTTGCTTATTGGGGGCTGATCTTCCAATTACAGCTTCAGGTAGTGAAGTCATTTACCCCAAGTTTGCTCCTCCCAACTCACTTTTCTTTACATTTCTAGGGGCTTGAGACCCTGAGTGAGGTGTCCTTGATTTCCAGGCCTAGAGAGGAACTGTTGTGTCTGACCAAACTGGGAGAAGTAGCTAACACTCTATATGGAATTCAGAGTTATATACTAAGGAATTGCAGGATTAGAAATCTATGGAAAAATATAAAAGATAAACCCTAAGGCATCACCCTCAGAGCAGTCCCCATGGCCCTGGCAGCAGAGCATCGGGAAGGACAGGGGTGCCCACAGGAAAGCAATGCCTGAACCCACAGCAGAGCCTGTCCTGAGAGTCCCAGGGCACCGCTGCATGAGCACACGCCCACCCCAGGCAGGGCATCCCTCACTCACCTGTCTTCAGCTGGAAGTGGTAGGCAGGCAGGGGCTGCCAGGGCAAGGCCAGGGCCACCACGGCCTGCAGATGTGGCACATGCTGCTTCATGTCTGCCGTGGCGTTGCTGATGCCGTAGGCCAGCAGCTTCTCAGTGACAGCAGCCGGCGTGAAAACCAGTCTGCCCCACGTGACGTAGTAACCCACGGTGAGGTTACTCGATTGCTCCAGGATTTCAACCTGAAACCCACAGGGAAGCGTGTTTTGTGAATTATTTTGCTTGCAGTTCAGCCACCGTTTGATGGGGTTCCTCACCATGAATAAGTGTCAGTTGCAGAGTTTTTATTCGTGTAATCCCCTATGAACCCTGTGGGATCAGTTAGTGTCATATCAGGCATGGTATTAGCAGAACTGCTCAGAGAGTTTTAGGCTCAGCCCATGCAGCATGGGCTCCGAATTGAAGGAGTGCAGAACTGCTACCATAGCTGCAAACCTGCGGGTTAGGCTGGGCCTTCATTGATGCACAGATACCAAGACATTTTACATATGCACGGAAAAACACAGGGATCTTCCTGCTCCTACTCCATGCCTGAAGTTCACTGACTTTATGTGTGTTTCTGTCATTGCAGGTTTGCAGACAGATTTTTGAAAGACAAAAGTTTCCAATATTTGATTGGGCTGTCTCTTACCACCTGTTCTCCTGCACTGTCCCAGAATGTTAAGTCTATGAGTAGAGCTATACAACTGGAAATCACAAATCACAAGAATGGACACATTGTGAGTCAAAACATGACCTGAGTTTTACCTGAAAATTCTGTATTTTCCAAAAAGTTTTAGCCCTGGAACTGTTCCTCCTCACTAAGTTTTAACTGGTTTCCTCTATTAGAAGAAGGCAAGTCCTCTCAAGTTTGCAAAAAGACAGGGGACTAAACATGGCAGTTTTTACTGCTGCTGCCAAGGAGCACAAAATTCCCAAACAAACTGACACCCTCCACACTTGCAGCAACAAAGCATGAGGACCAAAGCCAACTTGATGACGTTTGTTTTGAGAAAAATTATTTTTTTCCTTCCCAGAGACTTGGTGAGTGTGGCTCCTAACAGCCTTGGACCCCTCAGAAACCCCAACCGGAGTGCACAGGAAGCCGTGTCCCAAGGAAAAGGGCCCTAGCAGTCCACCCGGATTGTGCAATTTAGCTGCAAAGTGATGAACACATCACCTCCATTTATTCTCAATAAAATGGGCTTTCTCCCTGCTCAGGATTCTTGTCCCTGTGAAATTGCACCTGCCAGGTACTGGGTTTTCAAAGCAGGGAGTGGACTGACGGCAGTGAGATCCCATTTACCAGCCATGCTCTTGCCATTGATCCAGGCTGAGCACAGCAGCACTCGGCTGCCTCTGAGCAGAAGTCACTCCTGAGCTGCAGGGGGAAGAGGAAACTGCTGTCAGTAGTCATTTCCCAGAGCACACTAAAAAGAAGCTTGCATTTCTCTCTTCTTCTTCATCAAATAAACCACTAAAAGCTTTGGAGTGTTCCTTATATTTTTAGAGACCACAGTGGGTGCCACCTCTGCCTGCTCTCCATAGGAAAAATCTCAGTGCTCCCTTCCAAGAGGCCTCCTACATCCAGAGACACCACTGGAGCTGCAGCCAGCTGCAGTTCTTTGGTAGGAGAGCTGTTTAGGTGAAATCATGCATGGAAAGCCAAGCACGCTTACCTGAGCACTGACATTGTGGTTGAAAGCTTGTCTCAGCACTTGGTTGAGCCCTTTCCTCACACTCTCCCGGAAGGCATTGCTGATCATCATCCTCCTTGTGTTCAGAAACAGAACTGTGGAGCAACAAAAGCCACAGGGTGGTTTGAGACATAACCATGATCCTGTTTGCTTTCTTTAATTGTTTTACATTGGGCTGGCTGTGCAGGGATCATCGAAGCAGCTTGGATTAGCAGCAGCTCCAAAGACAAGAACTGCAGGGGCTCAGCAGCTCCTGAGATCCCTATTCATCCCATGGCAATTGCCCATTGTTTCCATGCTTCCAGAGCAAGGTCTAAAAAATGCCATTTCTTTGGCAGCAACAACAAATCTTTGCCACGCTGCCTCTCCAAGGAGGCATGAGGCCACTCACCGCCTGAGGACAGACTGGCACAGCATTCCCAGGGGATTGAACCAGAGCTGCACAGGCAGGCTTCACAGCTTCATGGCCACAGTTACATAAAAGAAATCTGCTGCTCCACTGTTACAATTATTTTCTATTTAGGAAGCATCTGTATGCTTTCTTTAATAAACCTATCCCTATCTCCTTCTTTTTCTCTTGTAATTTGCAGAGAGAGTTTTATAACTGTGCTTGAGTACTTTCAATCATATACTGTACACAAGCTACTTCTATATTTAGAAATAGCTGTTGTACTCATCACACTACTGATGGGGATATTTAGCAGCTAACATATATGCATTAGGTCCAAAAGCTGTTTATTTCACTGTAGCCTGTATCATGCAAAGTCACAAACTCTTTGCTGTACCTATTCTTTGCTGCGCTCTCCAAGACACATACATCTTCAGGTGCTGTACTGCCACAAGGAATCCATAAGAAGCCTGGGCAAGGTGCCTCTCCAGGCCCCTTTAGTTTAGAGTTCTTACAGCTAAGGCAAAGCTGTCCAGGAAAAAACAGCCAGAGCCAGAAGTGGCCCTGTTCACATAGAAACTCAAAATCCTCCCGTTTGGAAGTGTGCAACTCTAAATGCTAAACGTAATTTTCAAATGGCTCTGTAATGATAGAATTAGGCATTCATATTAGAACAGAGTTAGACTTTTGTGTATAAACAGGGCTGAGGACCAAGTTACTGCACTGTCCTCTTCAGGAACACAGACTCCATACTGAAAAGCAGGCACCAAACCATCCTACCTCACAGCGTTGTCCCTCCTGACAGGTGGTCCTGCAGTGACCCCCTGAACTTCACAGCACCTGATCTGACCACCTCACTCAATGCATTCATGTTAAAGCCCAAGTCACAAGTAAAGCCAATGCCATTTCCACCTAACAGCCCTGCTCGTACCCATCTGGTTCATCAGTGCAGCAGATTAACCACTGCTGCCCCACATTCTTTGACACTGGGGTGTGTTTCTCACAGCTCACCAGCTGCCCCTCACAGACACAGGAGAGCCCCTCAGCAAAGCCAGGGCCTGCACGTACCTGTTTTCACCATCATGTTGGCAGAGAGCCGGCAATCCAGGGAGGGGGCTGCCGTCATGTTAGCGAAAGCGGCTGCTGCCGAGGTGTCGGGAGGAGCAGGGGTGAGTTCCACTGCAGAAGGGGGAAGCCTAGTTGTTTTCGCTGATGCTGTAATAGATGTCAAAGCTGCTGTCATTGTCAGTGGGTATGGGGTTGGTGTTTTGGTGGTGTCTGAGCTCAGGAACTTCTGGGTGTCTGTTGTTCCTGTCTGCCTTGGTACGTGGGCTGTGGGTGCAAGTGTGGAAGCTGTGACCGTGCTGCTCTTGGGGGTTATGAGCAGAGCTGGCATGTCCAGAGGTGAGGCAGTCGTTTTTCTCGTTGCAAAAGGAAAATGTGCCTGTGTTCCTACTGAGCTTAGATCCGATGTCACTTTAGTGGCAGTGTTATTTTTTGTCAGTGTCAGTATCGGTGTGCTTAAAGCCATCACGGATGGCAAAGGTGTGTTTGCAGTGCCTAGAGAAAAGAAGGAAGAAGCTGGCACTGGTGAAGCTGGAGATGATTTTCTTGTTAGTGGTTTTGCTTCTGAAGTTTCTACTGTAGGTATTGCACCAGAAGATACTCCAGATAACACTGTAAGAACAGAATGGGTAAAGTTGGTTGTTGACAAAAAAGGAGACTCTATTTGTGTTGGTGATGCATGGACAGAAGTTATGATGACTTGACTGCAGAGCACTGGTGGCAGGGGTTTGCAATGGGATGCCCTTGGTAACTTTATTAGATATGTTATTGGGAGCTAGACTATGACTCGTAGCATTTGTGTCCCACTCCTCCTCACTGAAAGTGGCTGGATATTTATCAGCCATAACCAAATAACCAGGGGACTCCAACTGGTTGTCTGCAAATTCTGGAAAACTTCCAGAACCAGTGTCTTCTGAGATAAACTATTCAAGAGACTTGAGCCAGAAGGCTTGGATACAGGCAACAGGGACTGGGCTGGCAGTGTGCTGAGAGTGACCCTGCTTCTCTTTGGGGCTGAAGTAGTCAAGCTGTCAGTGAGCTGAAAAGCCAACACCAGTGCTGTGCCTTATGGTTCGGTCAGTAATCTTTCCAGCATCACCTGTTTGGGATTCTAGAGAGCTGGGGAGAGCACCTGCAGCATTAACAGGAGGTACATGTAAATGGAGAGGTGCTTTCTCAATGTTTACTGATAGGAACATCTCCAACGTGGAAGAAATCAGCAATGTTTTCAGCTGTGTTTCCATGCTTTTTTTGCAGAGGGTCAGGCATTGTCAATGCAGTAGCAATGGATGAATACTGAACAGGAGATGTTTTCAGTGCAAATGCATCTACATCAAATTCTGAAAAGTGATTCTTTTCAGCAAAGGGCAAATTTGAAATGTTTTGACTAAAGGATGTATAGGTATAGTTAGCTGAAGGGGTGGAGAAGAGTGGCTGCTCATTTGTATTAATTTTGTTTTGCAGACCTGACACTACTGAGTATGGTGCATGGTACTCATCTTCCAATGGAAAAGTACTTGGAGCAACCTCCCTTATTTCCATTTGAACTGAAGTTTTTACCGAAGGAATACTAATGCCAGCTGCAGACAGCAATGCTTTATTGGTCCACGTAGAAGCTGAAGTTACAACTTCAGGAAGACTGACAGGATCTAAATTGTTTTCAGAGTCTGCATTCAAAATCCTGGAAGAGCCAGAACTGTGGCTGTCCATCATTGTCGTCATGGAAACAAGTGATGGCCGCATACCCCACGCTGGAGGCATGACAGAGGCAAGTGGCTTTTTTATCAACTGAATGCAAAGTCTGACCAGAGGTTAAATTATTTAAAGCTCTTGGAGATGAATATTCTGCATGTGGGGTCACAAGAGTCATCTTCCTGTCTTCACTTACAGTTACATCTGAACTTTCTGCATCTCCAGGTGGAAGATGTGCAGTCACGAAAACAGACATGGCAGAAGTATTTGTGGTAGCAGGTTCAGGTTTTGAAAGGCATACAATGGAAGTAATTAATGGCACTGCAGCTAGATCAAGAGTCATCATGGTCATCTCCAAGACAGTGTCTAGTATCCTTGATCCTATGAGGAGTGTACAGGTTTGGATACCTGGAGAAACTTTGGAAAGCTGAGTTCCATAATGCAGAACCTTATTAGCGTTAAAGGTCACAGACATCTTTGCTGTCACTCCTCTTGTGAAAGGCTGTTGAGCTGTCCTTGACACACGGATTCAGGAGAGCAGGGCAGAAGCAGCTGGGAGTCTCATGCTATTTGCCTGCTAAGTTCCACAGACAGGCCTTCTGCAAAAGTCTGATTCAAAGGCAGCAGCAAGCGCTGCGAGGCAGCAGCGGGAGGGATTTGCAGCCTGTCCTGGTTGGCTGCTGCCGCCCTGGGACTGGTTGTGTGTGCTGCCCCAGTAAACACCTCATTTGTCTCAGTTAGCAAGGGAGACCTTGGGCTTGTTGGGGAGGAGTGTGTTGCATTTCTAAAGAGAAAATCTGTTTTGCTTCTAAATTCTTGTACTCGCAGCACTGCACTGCGAGCGTGCTTTGCATCTGGAATAAGTGATATTGGCAGGTAAAGGGAAAATGTGCTCTGTGCAGAGCTGGAGACATCAGCCAGGTTCTTGGAGGCTGATGACATGAAAGGTGCAGGGTTAGAGCCTGTAGTGCAATTAGTCAGTGCTGTGAAAGACTGAGGGTGACTCATTGATGCCATTAGATGGGGAGTACCCACAGCATGGAAGACAGGTAGGAACCTCTGCTTTATCCTGAAAAACTGATGATGACAGAAGAGTAATACCACTCATTCTGCCAGTCAGACCTGCCCTAAATTGCTCCAGTAGAAGGGTCATTATACATACTCTCATTAAGGAAGCATGACAAAATTTTGGAAATTACTGTCAGGGGAGACTGATACATTTTTGACCCAGGAATATCAGAGTGTATGGATAAAAAAGAGGTCCTTTCCAAAGGAAACCCTTTTCCCATTAACTCTGTGAAATGCACTGTTTTAGATCCAATGAAAAGCATAGTGCCCATAAATAAGCTAGGACCCCTTCTGCGATTCACCACACTGGAATGCACCATGCTTAGAGCACTATTCCTGCTTTCACTAACCTGTGAGCTAGCTGAATCTGTGCTGAAGAAACCTTCAGGATCTGCAGACAAAGGCACTTAGATGGGCAGTACAGCTGGTTTAGAAAAGTTAATGGCATGAGGTGACTGAATTACCAATGAGGAGAATGATGGTGATGGAACAGCGGCAAGCATGTCTGATCCTGATGTGCTTTCTTTGGAAATGGAGGGTGTTTTCTAATGGCACTGGCTGGCATGGCACAGCTGTACTCGGGTGTGTCCCTGGTGGTGTGCTGGACAGTGTGGCAAACATACCAAGCTGAGGCAAACCTGTTAGGGTGGCTGTGTCATCTGCGTCTTGAGACGACGGCCTCAGTGGTGACTCGGCTGAAACCTCAGCGGGTTCCTGGGGTGCACTGTTCCCACTGCCTTGATAGAGGGAGGGTGACAGGTGCATCTGATCCAAAGTCCTCGCACGTGCGCCAGTCAGCGTTGTTTTTATCATCTGAAGCAAGTCTGCGTTCTCCAAAGTCTGTCCCAGAGAAATATCAGCTACTGAGGGAGTCTTAGTTTCTGTGGAAGGCCGTGTTGGTGATAATAGAGATCTCCAGTTAGGAAAAGATCCTGTAGAAGGAGCATCATTGATATGCTGTTGCCCGATACCTGCAAAATACAAGCAAAATGAGAATATTATTCCCCCAAGAGTTGTTATCTTGTTGCTACAAATCACAACACAAAATGCATTAAGTTTGGTAAAACAAGTGAATATTTTGTTGTTGCTTTCAGAGTGCATAAAAATTTGGAGAAAGTTTACAAAAAAAAACCCAAACATGAAACCCAGTGAAAGGTTCAACACATCAGATTTTAAACCCCTCAGCTTGTTTCCCCTGACAGAAGAATAAGGAAAGCTGCCTAGGCCATGCTATTCCAAAATCCTACTTTTACCAGGGATGTCTCAACATACTGAAAGACACATTCTTAAGCCTGGGACAATTCTTGACGTTATCATGAGTCACCCTGTGTCAAAATACTGTGTGAGAAGATGGGTTTGGAAGCAGTGCAGAAAGTGTATGGGTTTTGACAAGCAAGCTTCACTGCCTTGGCATGCAGTCTGACATGGGAATAGAGTCAGCACTGGCTGCGTTCCTGTAGGATGCATCTGGAGGTGCTCATCCTGCCAGCTCTAATAACGCGCACAATTACAAGCACAAAAGGAAGAAAATAAAACAAGGATGAACAAGAGGAGAGGGGGGCAAGATCCAAAACAAATTAGGACATTAAACTCTTTTTTTGACATGTGCAGATGCACAACATATAATTTCAAACACCAGTTCACTCTGCATTCAACACCATAATGTTCCTAGGCTTTGTTTTCTTGAAATGATTACAGTTATTCTAAAATCACAGAATGGGAATGCTAAAATTTGTACTAATTTAAAGATTAAGATTCACTCAAGAGTAAAATTTAAGGTGGTGGGATTTTTTTTCCCTTCCCCCACATCAAGACAATAGATCAAAACTCAGTCCTGGCACTTGATACTATGCCAATTTGTGTCCCCTTGCATAGCCAAGCAGAGGAAAAACATGGAGCTAAATCCTGCCCTCCAGCTGCAGCACATCTGGATCAGACACAGGGGATGCCAACCTCCTCCACAGCCCCGTGAATAACTCAGCAAAATGGTGTGGAAGAGCAAGCAGAGCAGATCTTGAGACACATAAAATGGGCTGGACATTAGCTCCAGCCACCCATGAACCCAAGGGTCAGAAGAGCCAACAGCACGGACTGGGATCAGCCCACAGGGACAGGAACCAGCAGCAGGAGACCTTACAGCACAAGGGAGAAAAATGGGTCACGTTGCACCTATTTAAAGCTAAGTTTCTTTCTTTCTACAGTTTTTCTTCCTCTTAAGCTTCTACAACACCCATCACCCATATGCACAGGCCACAGTAAATGATTAGACCTGCTCCTTCAGGCTCCTGTGTGCATTCCACAGGAATGTGCTGGAATTATGTTCAGCATTTTTTCTCTCTCAAAAAAAAAAAAAAAAGAAAAGAAAAATACACATACACACACCCCTCCACCAAAAAAAACCAACAAGAAAACCATAAAAGAAAACTCAAACCAATGAGAAATCTTCCATTTTATCCCTGTATTTAACAGTTTTATTAAGCCAAGGTAAAAAACGGCCATTATTATCTCCTTCACCGAGATGCAAGAATAAACATAGTCTCCAGAGGCAATTTAGTTTAGGGAAGCAGCTCCAGGATGGGCAATAGAACAGAGCTCTGCCCCCCAGGCAACCAAAGAAGTCCTCAGACCTTCCACCTGACACAGGTTAACTTGCAGACAAGTGATCTGGAGAAAAGAAAAGGGAGGCAGACACAGGGCTACCTACGGCAAAGAGAGACAAGCAGGGGAGCAAGGAGCCCAATCCGCTTTTATGGAGATGTTCCAGAAGGTCAGCAGGCTGGACAAGAGGCTTCAGAGTCACCAGGGAACCTGACCCACCAGGAGAGGTTTGCAGCACAGAAGGGATGCTTTTGTATTGGAGCCATGGCTGCTGATGTGTCTTCAGGGGACTGGAGACTGGTGTGACCTGGTTTCTGATACTCTACGTGCTCCACCCTATGTTGGAAGGCACACTGGGTTCTAGACTGTGCTTTAGTGGCTTTTCCCTCCTTGTGAGCCTGGCAGATTTTTAACAGAAGGTAGGAAAGTGGACGAGATGAATTTTGCTCAGTTAGAATAGTTTCAAACATGCCTGAAATTAAGAACTAGCTGATGTGCTTTGCAAAATCAAGCTTTAGGCAACCTGAAGCTTAACTATCTCTGCTGGTGAAGTCATCATTACCCAACCTGTTACACCTCTAACTGTCTTGTTTCACCTCAGAAATGAAAAGTGACTGCAAAGCGTTCATGTGGGATTTCTTCTAGCACTTAGTCCTAGAACTAGAACTAATCTAGCACAAGTCCTAAAGGGGAATTAAGCAAGCCAATGTTTTCTTCTTTTCTAAAACAGTAAAACCTGTCAACATTAGTCCTCGCACAGACTGCACCATTCTTCATATATTTCTTCACACGTCGGTTTAATGAGAATGATTATGCGCAGGGAAACAACATAAACCTGGAAAAAGCCGTGATATTACAACATATTGACAAGAAGTGAAGAAAAGTTCATATATTGCAAAGAAGCTAAAACGCCAAATAAAAATATCCTCTAGCCACTGCTTAACTTCAGTCTTTCACTTCTTGTTCCTTCCATTCCCTACCAACTGCCAATTTCTCTGTTTATACCCATTAATGAAGTCAAGCTCCCGAGTTACTGAAGCTTTAAGAAAATTATACACTATTCTGCAACCTATGCATGATGCTGGCATTCCACTGCAGCAGATTTTCTTATATTCTATGCCTATGGAAATATCTTGACTGTCAGTATCTGTTTCAAACTGCCATAAATTCAGCATGGTGGTGGCAACCAGACAGACACGATACATGGAATTTTAACTGAAGTACATGCTCTTTGCTTGGGAATTTTTAGGATAGCATCAACCACTACAGCTCCCTATCAAAAACTGTGCAAACCAAGACTGCATCACGGAAAAAAGGGCAGGCAGGAGAACATTTCACTTCTATATCTATGAACAGCTGAACACACTTGATGAAGGAGGAGACAACCAATTCAAATCAACAGGAAAGCCACAATGAGAACTCCCCACAGCATGAACCGCTGCTTGTACACACCAGCAGCTGCTCCTCCTGCCTCTAGATTACCTGTTGTTCTTCCATATTTCAGCCTGTTGATGAACCACCACCTCCAACAATCCTAAAATCTATCTAGCAGTAACCTCATTACAACAGCCATCACTGATGAGGGACCTTTCCATTAGCAATAATGAGAAACAATGTTTCCCGCTTATTATGGTTTTATCACAAGAGACCGAGTGACCAAAGGTCAGATATGACTGGTAGGGGATACGATAAGAAAATTAACAGAATTAACAGAAATTGACAGTAGTCTCTGTTACACCAGTGAAAAAATGCACACCCTAACCACAGGGTTCTGCAATTTACTTCCATTGAAGAGCATTAAGCCTACAATGTATGATGATAGCACCACTTCAGAGTTTTCCTAATGTTATCATTTTTCTTTCATTATTCATTAAGAGTTTACAGTTGGAGAAATGGCACAAAAATACAGATTCCATGAGCCAAAGGATGTGGAAATACACTACCAATGTAAATACAAATGCTCAGAAAAGCATTTATAAAAATAGCTATGTAGCATATCAAAATTTTGCTCACTGTGCAGAATGGCAAAAACTACGCCTTCATCATATGTTATCCCAATTATACATTGATGAGATCATCACATCACAACCTATGTATCCCATATACATCCCACTTTTGGCATCATTCCACAGGCATTTACAGCTTAATTATACACCTTTTACAAAACAACTAACGTGTGTTTTCCAGCCCTGACAACAAGCCAACCTCCAGACAGCTGTCCTGAGCCCTAGTTCACACAAACCCTGCTTTTCTGGTCAGTGTGCTTTGTGTTCATCCTCCAAGGAATCTGCCTGGAGAGATCACCAGGGTCATACTGGAAGGGAGAGCACAGGTGATTTTGGCAGCTACCAAACCCACAGCTACTACAGCAGGAATGGACAGTGGAGAGCCAGAGAAAACAGCAAAAGAGCAAAGGTAAAGAAACCAGAAAACTAAATCCTGTTCTTCACAGGTATCTCATTATTATGTTTTTTTAAGGCAGATTCTAGGAAAAGTTAGAGCAGTTCAACAGACATCTTCTCACATTTGTTTCAGCTGTAACTTTT
Organism: Phainopepla nitens; assembly: GCA_013400175.1. Taxonomy (NCBI): domain Eukaryota; kingdom Metazoa; phylum Chordata; class Aves; order Passeriformes; family Bombycillidae; genus Phainopepla; species Phainopepla nitens. The sequence goes on from VXBQ01014514.1 coordinate 213,662, forward strand.
CCCAGATTAGATCTTGACCTTCCAAACCCAAAATTCTATCCTGGTGGATTTAAACTCAGATTATTTTACCAACAGCTGAGGTTGTTTACATCCTAGCCTCTATTTATCTGTCAATGTCTACAAGAGGCAGACAATAAAAAGCACCATTACATCCAAATAAAGCCCTTTTTCCAGTGACCTTGGAAAATTATAACTGAAAACTATTATTAATTTATTTTTGACAAGCAGGAAAAAAATATTTTATCCTGATACCATCAGAATTCTGTTGAAATGAAACAGTTTTACTGTGAGGGAAAATCTCTGTGAGAAGGTACCACATAGCACAAGGTTCCCTGCTCAACAAACTAAAGTTTGGACTTAACAATAAATAATAGAAAAACATTTGGACACAATATTTGGTCATTTCAATTGCACTGCCATGTGTTTCCTCAAATGAAAACCAAAGCAATCTTCTGTTTGGGATGTTGGTTAACTTTCCTTGTCCTCACAGAATTAGTTTCCTTTGGGTTATGATGCTCTAGTGATTCCTTTAAGACACCTGGAACAGAGGCTAGACAGAGTTGAAGGAATAAAGTAGGGATTTATTAAAAGGCCTTCAAAGGGCACCTTGGGCAGTACAAGAGCCTGGCCAAGGCCACACCCAAGATGGACCCAAGTTAGATGGCGTGTCACAAGTTTTCACATTTTTATAAGTTTTGATCCATTTTCCATATTGGGGTTAATTGTCCAATTCCAGTTCCAGGTGATGAAGTCCCATCCTCCCACATTGCTCTCCTCAATTCCCTGTTGTTTGCACTTTTTGTACCAGAAGCTGCAACGGTGTCCTTGGTTCTCAGGCTGGAAAAGGATTGTTCTGTGTGACTGAACTGTGAGGAGAACTTGCCCACATTTTGTGTGAAGTTCAGAGTTATACACTAATGCAGTACAGAATCGGAAAAATATAAAAGCCAAAACTTAAAAGGCATCAACAGCAGCAGAGCTTTGCACCAGGGATAACCTCTTGGCTATCAATTAAAACACAGGGCTGCAGTGAAAATGCACTTTTCTCCTGCTTTCCTGGCCTGCCCAGCCCAAATGTCAGCTGCCCGGGAGGCTGTCACCGAGCCCGCTCCGGGGGGCGACAGGCTGCTGTGACTCGTCCCGAGTGCCAGCCTCGCCCGGGGCCCCAGAGCGTGGGGAGCAGTGCGAGCGACAAGGCACCAGCCAGGGCGAGAAAAGCACGCTCTGGAGGCGGGGGCAGCAATTCTGCCAGCGGCATCGTCTGCAGGCTGGATTGGCGGAGCGGATGCTCGGCTGGACCGTCGGGAAGGGCAGGGAAGAGTGCGAGAGAGGATTCATCACGGGATAATTGCACGTAACCACACAGAAACCAGAACCTGCTCGGGGGCTCTGACCTTGAGCCTGCTGAACGCCCCCGTTACCATTTCTGCTTGAGCTGATCTGGTTTTTCACAGAATTTAAGTGAATAAATGACGTATCTATTTATGTATTTGTTACTATTTTACGTATTTGTTATTATGTTAATCAATTTTCAGTGGTTTTTCAGCCACGCTTTCAGGATCAGTACCTTTGTGAGCCTGACAGGCTGCTTTAGCACACCACTTATCTATTTATTTGTAAACAGACATTTGCACAAACCTTTGCAAAGGAATTGTGTTTATTCAGGAAACTTTCTGTAGACACTGCTAGCATCAGCATAAACGATTTAATGAACAACGTAGCAAAAAAATTCAAGGTCATTTGGGAATATATAACAGTAAACCTGCCGGTTCTCCTGCTTTTACCTTGAGTTTTACAATATTTGAGAGGCTTTGTAATGGAACAAACAAAATAAACACCCCAAAAAAATCTTAAGTAAAACACACTGTATTAACAGTTCATTTTTCATTCTTTACATAAAAATTCCAAATTCTTGAGGTTGTGGGAAAAAACAGAAAACTAAACTATTTTTAAATGACATGATTTTTAAGCACATGACATTCTTACAGGAGTGGTTAAAGTTATTTACTTATTTTAAATTTCCAGAGCTAGGATAGGCTGTCAGGGTGGCACCAAATCCTCAAAAAGCATGAGAAGAGTTTGGGTTGCAAACTCTGATCTTCTAGACTCTGGAGTTAGGCAGCAAAATACAGGAAGCATGTAGCAGTTTTTTTTGTTGTCAGTAACTAAGCAGTCAATAATAGTAAAAGTAGTACAGCTTTATTATTATACGCAACAAAAATATGTATTTTTTTTAACTAGAAGCTACTCCTTTAACAAAGCTTTCAGAGTTTAAACTCCCCAGCAAATTGAACACAGGAGGAGACTACAGATCTCCTGCTAAAAGCCATTGAGATTATCCTCCAGAGAAAAAAAAACAAACCTATTGTTTGCAGAACTTTCCTAAAGAAACTATAGTGCTTTCAAAATGTTGAACTATGGGCCAAATTACATAATACAATATATTCTGACATGCTTGTTGAGCAATTGTGAATGTTCCCTTGAGCCAAAAAGCTTTCTGCTCACCCACCCAAGCACATCTTCAAGGGAACATTTGAGGCCACAGCCTAGGAGCAGAGAAGACCCTCTGGACCCTGTGCAGCTCAGCCAACACACCCCCTCTCCAGAAGGGAGACCCAAATTGGGGCTGCAGCAGGAGGCTAAACCAGGACACCAACACAAGGATGTGCAGGTGTGTTCCAGGGAGCCAGAGGGGCCACACCTGAGCAGAGAGGACGGAACAAACAGGTTGGCAGCACCAGCATCTTCAGCCACTGCTGCTAACTGAGCTCAAGTGTTAGCACCCTCACACATTATTTTCAATTTATTTCAGAGCTTTGGAGTTCCAGTTTGTGGAGGTAACACACGCACAAGGCTGGAAAGAGACAAGCTCTGTGGGCTTTTCAGTGACTATTTCAAGCCATGCCACGAAGGGCAGACAGGGAGGCTGTGCCTTGGGCACCCCTGTGCTTGCCCTGGAGGCAGATCCTATTTGGGGTCTGCTCCAGCAAGATAACCAGGAGAGAATTTAATCCTCCCTAAGGAGAGATGCAATCTCAGAGGTGCCAAGTACACAGGATCAATACAAGGACCAAGGTTTCTTTTGCCGATTTCCAGCTCTTTCTACTGCCTGTGACAAAGGATAAAGAGGTGAAGACCAGGAAAGAAATATAGGTCACACACAGAACTATCCTGCTTTCTCAGGATATTCAGTGTTTAATATTGCCCCACTGATAATGCTTTCAAAGTACAAAAGTCTCTGCTCTTAAAAAAAAAAAAATATTGATTTTTAGATTAGAAAGCTTTCAGCTTCAAAAAGCTGAAGAGAGGGTACGAAAAGAGCGAATGACATACCTCTTTTTAAAAAATTCAACAAAATAATCAAATCCAAATTCTATTTTCTCGTCAAGATTTACCCCAAATAACCAGTGTTTATCCATCCTGGCATACAATGTAATTTCTGAACCCAAAAAAGTGCAGTCTACTACATGGCCCCAAAATGCAGAAAGGTTAAAGTACGGAATATATGAATGAGCCAACAGATAAATATCGAGTTGAAATTTTAGGACATTCTTCTTTGGAGGGAAATCCTCCTTTTGGTCATGAACAAGACTACAAACAAAAGGTGTTGCTGGGAAAGAGTCCACGTGAAATGCATGGTTTTTCTTAGATTACAAAGAATATTCTGGAGCAGGATTGACAGCACTGAAGGTAAGGGACAGCACAGAAGGCTGCTTTATAAGGCTTTGGGATTTCCCCTCTCCCCACTTAAAAAGGGCAGAAACTAGGGAAAAAGTCTTATATAGACTCATCAGAAAGTATCCATTTAAAGGCAATTCCTTTAAAAAAATCTGGGTTTTTTTTCTATTTTAGTTCAATATTGCCCTTTGATTCCTACCTTTTACAAATGCAGCAAAGGCTCAGTCTCAAATAGGGACAAACACTTTCCTGTGGAGCAAACTTTCAGCTTCTAGGCAGCAGTCAGAGAACATCCTGAGGTCAAGTCAGGATGACAGGTAGCAATTAAATTTTTCTGAACAACAAATCAACCTACAACTTTGCTATGACCTGCTATGGGTATTCAACACGAAGTGCAATATCCATTGCATATTAATGAACTATGCATATCAGAAAACAGATCATTAATTCTAGGTAATTAATTCTTAAGCTCCTTGTCTGTTCTACAATAAACAAAGACTTGGCTCAGGCTAGAAACTATCATGAAGCTGTTTAAAAGTTATTTTCATTTTCTATGACTTTCACAGTGAACAGCCCATTAGTCTTTATTTTCAGGGTCTTTGCTGCATAAAAGTGTCATTAGCTCAAGTTTATAACAATATGTTGCCGCATTCCCCTTTCTCACCTCTTGGAAACCAATGCAAATATTTATCTGTACTGTCCATAACAAGAAAAATCAGCCACACTGATGGCCAGAGGCTAAAAGCAGCAAGGGGGAGCCTGGTCACTGGTGGCAAAAAGGTTAAAAACCTGCCCAGTCAAATCTCACTTTTCAGTCCATAATTTAAATCCAAAAGAAACATCATACAGAGGCAAATATATGAGAATTTCTTCTAAATATGAAAAACCAATAGGAACGTCGGCAAACTGCGGGGTTCCCAAAAATGCTGGAGAATTACTTTAGCTCCCAGCCCAGCACCAGGCTCCCCTGGGAGCAATGAACACTCAAACCACCACCAGGACAAGGTGCCTGTACCTGCTCATCACCTATTTCCCTGCAGAAGTGATGGATCTGTCTGAATCGTTTGGGAATTTAATTTCCATGTATCAAAGCAGCAAACCCAAAACTCAGGAAGACCCAAACACAGGGATAAAGCAGGTAGATGCACTCAAAGGCAGTAGCTCTGTGCTTGCTTTGGCTGCCTAAGCACAAAAAATGTCACTACTAATCAGTGATGTGGTGTGAAAAAGTTGATTCCTCTCCCTAAGATAAAGGCATTAGCATTTTCTGTCAAATCATTAGACAATATCTTCCCTGTGAAATGACAGGAGCCCTAAAAAAATCATTTTAAGAAGCAGGATCACTGCTACAGGGCCAACAATATTCTACTAATAGCTGAAGTCACTTTTAATTGTAAATGGTTGATGATTACCAAGTGACCAGCTGGTTTCTCAAAAATAAAACACTGCCTGGAAGAAAAGGCATTATTAGAAAGAAAAGATGATGCCATTTCCAGGTGGTGAAAAGTGCTGCACAAGTTGGTGGATCTCCTAATTTGAATCTCCAAGGTACAGGAGAAAGATTTGGGGCTCTTGAATAGATAGTAAGTAAAAGATTCCCTCTGGAAAGTTCAAAACAAAACCAAGTAAGATGCATTTTTTTTCCTCCACAGTAATATGATTTTCTTGGCTGCCTTCTGCTGTGCTTACTCACAGAACTCACATGCTCCATCACATTGCACCTCACAGATTGGCAAACAGGGCTCTGGTAGCACAGAAACTGAAAATCTTCCCCACTGCATGCCCAGCTGAACCCCATCTTTCTTACTTCCAGCTTAACTCAGAACTAAACCCCTAAGAAGCCCATCTCTGTGACCCATTTTGGGTACTGCCACAATATTTCTTGTCACTTGATTGCTGCTCTTTTTGCTAAAGTTTCATAAGATTCTGTTCTCCAAAAATTTCTGGGAGCTATTTCTAAAAACAGCCCCAGACAAAAACAGACCCTAATTTCTTTCCAGCCACTCAGTTAATCTTTAGGGACATGCATAGTCACTTCTAACAAAAAGAGAAAGACGATGCCATACTCAGACAGGCTTTTCCTTTGTACACACACTGAGGGAACATTTTGCATTCATGTCAGTATAACTGAATATCTGGATTTTAAAGCCCTCAGCCTAACCAGGATTTTAGAAGCTTTACTGCTACACTGTCAAACACATGCACTATATAGTGTTTAAGAAGGTTTTCCATTAATCTGCTCTATGCTGGTATTGTTATTTAAATGAGATAATTCAAATGAGATAGGGATAACCAGGGGAAACTAATGAATATGGGATATTTCTTAAAAAATTAAATAGAGATATATGCAGAGAAAGGGCATGAAGGAAGAAGGTGCTAAAACTTCAGGTCATGCAGTCATTTATTACTCATTTTAGTCAGTTAAGAGTTTCTCAGGTTTCAAAGGATCAGCACTACGATCCAAGTACCTGATGCTACAAAAAAGCAACTCTGACCATCCAAGGCTTTGCTCCAGGAAGATCAGAGGTGAAAGCTTCTTCCCATAACCTTCCTGACACGTAACACATTGCACAAACCAGGACAGCACATCAGCAAATTTCTAAAGGCAGATTTATGGCACTTTAGGTACACTTTCAACACATGCTCTTCCTCACTGTCGAGATTTACTGGCCTGGATGTTAGGAAAACATCTGAGGAGCTGTGAGTGCAAAACACAGAGGTGACACACCACACTCACGAGAGGAAATTTTCATACAAAGGTTCCTGCCTTTCTGTCATCAGTCAGGACACTGGCACAGAAAGCTGTGACTTCATGGGTGAGCTATGAACTAAAGCTATGAGGACAGTAAACAGCTACAGGGTGGATGCAAAACATTAAAATATCAGAAGATGCTCATGACAATTTCACAAGCAGAAGAGTATCTAAATTATTTTTTTCAAATATTTATTTGCCTCAGGTGCATCTACTTCAAGATTTTTAAAATTCTTCCAGTGAAAGGCGCTTCTTTGCCACCTTTTCCTCCGGGGTCTCTCCTTCCCTGCCAGTCCCAAGAGGAACATGAGCTGTAGGACCTGCCCTGCTCCCCAGCAGCTCTCACACCACACCTATTGCAGCTCTATCTGCTTCTCTGGCCTCCTGTAACTCTCCAAGGGTCCCAGGCAGCAGTGTAGGTCATGAGTTCAGAAAGAATTAGAGTTCCTTGGTGCAAAGTCAGCCACAGAGAAAGTCTGGTTTGCACAGTGCCAAAGGGGCTGCCTTGAAAGAACAAAGCGAAGCAGCTGAGAAAAAAAGCAGGGGGAAAAAAAAGCTGAAAAATCAAGACAGCTTCTGGTTTCACAGTTATCTATGACCAGTGCCAGATCAGAGCTGAACAGCAGAAGGAAAGCCCAAAATGCTCCTTTGCACCTCTGCAACATGGTGAACATCACTCTTGCAGGAGTCCCTCATACTGCTGGAGACTCCTCTGGCCCTACAAGGAGAGGGACACATGAGATCCCCTACCTTGATGTCTGGCCTCAAAGACAGGTGCTATTCTGAATTACCTTAAGCTGGAGCCAAATGCTTTATTTGCAGGAAAGAGCACAAATGAGACTGTAAATTCTGGTCATAGTCTAGAGATTTGTCTTGTTCGCTTCCCCATTAATTTCTTTTTCATGATTTTACCAAAAGCAATCTGAATCTTAAGAAAAGACTAACAATTAATTTCATTCTTCACTGGCTACTGCTTTTTCATTAGGTGATACTTAAAATAGTACAAGGAATGTTCCCAGAATTCCAATTAAAAAACTAAATAACAACAATTTTCTGCAAAGATCTGTCATCTCAGAAATTGTCATTTCAAAGCCATAAACGTGTTTCATCCCCTTCCTGCAAACCATGGGGCACCATATTTCTCAACCAAAAGCTTCTTTTACTGCATCAGTTATTTAAAACTCTGCCTAGAAACATTAAAATGCTGACAATAACAAAAATACATTTTGACAACAGAAGGCACTATATTACATGACTTAATAGCATCAATCACAGGACCTCAGTTTGCAGCTATCACAATGAGGCTGCACTGTTATGAAATAAGATGGTTCATGGGCAGTGCAAAATTTAGCTAGGAGCTAAAAAATTAATACTAAGCATTTATCCCCGTCACAAAGAGACAATGGCACACCAGTGGATTAGAAAGGGAGCCTAGACCACAGGGTGAGCCAGGATGGGATTAAACTCTGTCTCTCTGTGTGTGACTTGTTGTGTTCTACCATGGAAGCACAATTCTCTTATCTTCTCAGTAAGGCCTCTGCACGAATATCGGTTCCATTTGTTTAGGAGAGAACTCTTTAAATAGAAATACAGCCAGCTTTCTTCTCAGTCAACTTTTTTGGTTTTTTAGTTATTTACATAAATACATTCCAACATACTGCAAACAGGGTAAATCTAATCCCCATTGCCCTGAACCTACTGAACCACTTGAGTTTTAGAAAGGTCCATCTTGACTGCAGTCACTTAATACCATCTCATCCAAGAGAGGGACTGGAAGTGCTGAAATATCTTGGCTCCTGTTTTTAAAACCAATCCCTTCTAACAATAAAGGCTCATCTGTTCATCTGGCAGCATTTTGATCTTGCTTTTCACAGCTGCAACCAGCTGCAAGAGCAGCAGGGCAGGGATGAATCACACCTGCTGCTTCAGCATTCAGATCCAGTGAGGTCTGGAAAATTCGGGGTATTTTTTTAAAACCCCATAAAAATATGCCAGAAATCATCAGTTATTTCTATTTTATTATTATTATTATTATTATTATTACCCTTTTTTATTTTATTTTATTTTTCCTCCTCAGTTTTGTTTCCCATCTTTCCCAGGGACTCAAGGCTATTGAGAAAAGGAAAGTACAAATGAGATTTCTGGGAAATCACCCAGCAGCACACCCAGTCAGAACAGGTGTAAAAGCAAAGGAAATGGATTATCCTACAGGCAAGTCTTACTTTCTGAATTCCAATGAGAAATAAATTAATTTTCATTTCAATTCCTGTCTGTAGCTTTTTTTTCTTTTTTCTTTTTCTTTTTTTCTTTTTTTTTGTAAGCCTTCTTGTAAGCTATTCTGTTAAGCACCTTTATCCTCAGATACGTACGAAATGAGATGTGAAGAATCAGTAATGTAGTGTACTATATGTCTGCAAGCAATCTAGTCAGAAAAAAACAATCCCCAATTTAAATCTGATACTCGGCAGATCAAAATTGAGTAGATTACAGACAACAGGTTAAAATGGGAGATTGCACCTCTGCTAAGGCAAATTCAGGAAACCGAATTTACCAGGAACACCAGAATGGATGCAGTGCAATTACTGCAACTGTCAACATCAAAGTCTTCGAAATCTCTTGGCACCAGCATATGAAAAAATAAATCTTCAGGAACTTTATTTAATTGTGGATGCACATTAGTCATGCTGTCACCCTGCACTTGGTACCACACGATGTGCCTTGAGGTATTGCATTTCAGTTTTCCAAGAAATACCACAGCCAGCTAAGTGAAAACAACATTTGGGAAGCAAAAAATATCTTCCAGTGGTTCCCCTCAGTGTGGCAAAGGGCTCCAAGGTTAAAAATAAATTGGTATATTTAGTCTTCTGTAAGAGTTCAGGCATTCTGCCCTGATTCAGCGTCTGAGCTGACCTGAGCCAAGCTGGTTTTGTTTGCTGAGGGATTTGGAGGAAGAGCCACCAGTGATTTAACCACAAAATTAGTCCTTGCTGGCCCACTGTTTCTTCAGGAAAATGTGGTCTCTTTAAGCAGAAACAAATAAACCTTGGGGTACGGTTTGCAGCAATGCTGAGGATAATGTTGCTCCCTGCTTGCAAGATATAATGCCAAAAAAAAAAAAAAAAAAAGCACACCATTTAGACAAATATCCTTAAGATCATATCACTCCCTCAGAAAAACAGGCAGAGGAGGAATCTGTGCAGGGATCAATGACCTGCTGCTTGGCTACAAACAGGCAGGCTTCTCTGCAGACAAGCCACTTATTAAAAAGAAAAAAAAAATCAGCATTGCATTTTTAGGTAGATATTTAATAATGTTTCTTTTGATTTTTTTATTATATATTGAATAATATAGATAGAGCTGCTTGGGTCAACTGCAATGCAACTTCCAGGGGAGTCAAAGCATCATCAAGAAGTTTCTATCAAAAATATCGAGTAGCTTCTTTAACTGAGCACCCAAACACTACTTTCCTGTGGCCACTGATTTTCCTTTTTACCTTCTCTGCTCTCTCCAGAAGGGTTTCACGCCCAGCTTTGCCTGCCAAGCATCCGAGGAAAGCTGCTCTGAACCACAAACCTCACCAAGGCACAAGTTTGGAGTGGTGGTTTGGACACTTTTACCAAACCCACTCGTGCTGCAAATCATTTCCCTGCTGCAGCAAATCCCAGCTCCATGTTCACCCACAATTCTTGACTCATGGACACGTTCCCCCAGAAAGGATGTGTAGGTCTGTGCAGCATTTTCCATGAAGATATTTATTCTCTCCGTGGGAAGGAGGAGGTTATACAGAAACATCACTGAATTCTGTGCCTCCCTTCCTTCCTTCCATATTCCCAAGCTGGGAAACAGTGACTGTTGTGTGATGTGTCAGAAGGGAAACTGCCCAAAGCCTGCCCCTTCAGAAGTTTTATTTATTTATTTATAACAACATTATAAATCAGTAACATCAGTAACATCAGTCACCAAAACAGAGCAACCTGTTTTCCTGAGCTGTGTATCTGCTCGTTACACAGTGACCGAAAATTTCAAGGATCATTTACAAAGACAGCTATATCTGTGAATCCTGTCCCCAAACTAAGACCTCCAAATAAATGCATTTCAGCCACATGGCCTAAAGTATATTTGTTGCTGAGCAGAGACACATTAATTTCTAAGAAAATGAAAATATAAAGAGAGGAAGCTAGAATTAACAATATTGCGTTCCTGTGGGGTTTCTTCTTGCCATTCCTCTACAATGAGTTCACTAAACAGTAATTTAAAATTCTATGCATTAAAGATTTATATGGTAGCTTGGTCTTCAGCCTCTGAAATACATAAACACTTTAGCACAATATGAAGGATCCTCAGAGATTTGTCACAGTTCTAGGAGCTCTGGAAGTTCTTTTTGGGTTTTATGTACATGCACACACACACATATATATATTTCTCAAAAAAGAGGCTCAGTTTGCGAGCTACTCATCAGCTGAAGTGCCTGAAAATAATTTCATAAACATCTAATAAGCACTTGGCATTTACAAGCTGCCAGGCACATGGCAATCAACATTTTCACGCAGTCTGGACATCTGCCCTCTGTGATCTGCCCGCTCAAAAATTAAAAGTAAATTAAAAATAAATTTTAGGTATAAAAATGTATGCATTGTGCTCTTTGCGAGGTGATTTTATGGAGTTTTTTTACCCTAAAAATAAGTCTTGGGTGCATTGCTACTTTGGGTAGATAACTGAGTATTTTTAAGAGAGGTGGAATTTAACACTGAGTGCCAATTTGTGGAAATAAATGTACTTGATTTCCAAGCATATGCTGGTCTAAATGCTACTAGAATTAAAATAAGGACAGAAAAAAAAACCCCAGAGAATTATTCCGATCCAAATGAAGAAAATAGGAAAGAATTTTTAATGGTACTATTAAAAATTAAATAAAAGGCAGGTAAATTATCTAAGCCATTAAAGCATTTTGCTTAAAAAAAAAATACCAGGAAATATTCCTGAAAATAGAGTATTTCAAATTTTCATTTTCAAATAAAACATTCTTTTTTTAGACCTGCTTACAGAATAAATAATCTTAATGTAAATAATGTATGTCACTCAGAGAGGTGACAAACCTCCTGCTGTGGAACTACCAAGGGATGTGGCCAGGCACTCACTAAAGCCTCTCTACCACTCCCCTCCACAGCTGGACAGGGGAGAAAAACTATAACAAAGGGTAGAGATAAGGTCTGGGGGAGATCAAATACCATCACAGGCAAAAGAGGCTCAAATTAGAGGTATTAACTGAATTTATTACTGACAAAAGCAGAGTAGGACAATGAGAAGTAAAATAAATCTTAAAAACACCTTCCCTTCACCCTTCCCTCCTTCACAGAAGGGCAAACACTTATTTCGATATCTAAACTCTCTGACTGGGATGCTCATTCCAGATACAATTTATTAAAAAACCACAAGCCATGAAAACAGATGTGTTTGTACACCAGAAATAAAAGCAGATCATTCTTCAAAAGACTGAAAGAAAACAAATATTTTCTTCTGTCAGTAATGTAACAAATTTGCTGCATTTACAATGAGACCAAGAACAACCTTTTCTACACACAGAGGGGCAAGATCTCACCAAGTATTCACCCAGAACTAATGTCACAGTACCAGCTCCCAGGGGCTGCTCATTCAAATATCATAGCACCAATAGAGAGGGCATAAAATACACATTTTCCTAAATTCTTCAAATGCCAGCAAGATGAAGAAATACTTCTCAGGAACTCACTCAAGAGAAAAGGAGATACAGCTAGAACACAAACAGGACAAGCTTTCTTTTCACTCTGCTGACCCCATATGACCTTGCATCATCCTGGATCCTTGGTCTGAATCTGGAGCCTGTGCCAAGTCCTGCACTGGTTTAAGCGGCCATGGCCAAGCTTGCTGATCATTCAGCAGAGGAAGGAGGACTATTTCTCTGCTGACTAGCCAAATACTCATTTTTTTTCTAACTTAATAAGATAATTATTTTATCCAAAACCATGCAGGGAAAAAAAATATTGTCCTCTTTACATGACAAGGAGAGAGCCCTGCATGCACATCCAGTCCTGTGGAATGTTCCCCTGAAAGACCCAGAGGAGCCCAAACACACCTTTACACACCACTGCATCTCTGCAGCAATCACCTCTGTTTATCCTGCCAGATTTTAAATTGATGAGAATTTATGCTTGCTTTCTGCGGTGTGTTCTCACCTTTCTGTTCTCCAGGGCAGGTTTTGATTAACATTAAAATCAGTACTGTGTCATGAGGGAAGTCACAGCTGGACAACTCATGTGGCTCTGGAGAGAAACGTTTTGAGTTCTTTTCGCCTGTCCCCAGCCGTGCAGCCCAGCCTCGCCACAGCATCTGCTTCACCCTGCAATGACCATTTTTTCCCCTGCTCATTCATGCTGCAAAACAGATTTCTCCTCTAGGACAGACACTTTTCCAGCCCGAAATGCTACATATGCTCCTAAAGCACCCACAGAAGCCTTCAGTGAGCTGTCAGAATGGCCAAAACCGATGGCTCCCACAGCCTCAGCAGGAGTAAATCAGCAGGAAGTCTGGAGTGGAAAAAGTGAGGAAAATCAGGTCATACCAATAAAACCTCACCTTTACTTCACGTCTGGTCCACACAACCTGATGTCTTCAATCCAGCAGAAAATTCAGCTTTTACTAAAACCAGATCATTTATTTTTTTGGGGGGGGAAGGGGAGACTGTGGCCCAGGGAGGAGTTTCTTTCCCAGACATTCCCAGCCCAGCAGCTCTGAGCAGTGCTGCTGTCACCTTGGAAGAGCAGCCACAGCACCTGCCTTTCCTGATTTACAGCCCTGCCCTCAGCAATTCTGTGGCAAACATTTACAACAAGGCAGCTAATTATGGGAGTGGATAAACTGGAGGTGAATCCTCCTCAGGGGGCAACTCACCTTTTTGCCTCCATGAAGCTCACTAATAGGTTTAGTAGGTTGTTATTTAAAAGATTTTTTGTGTGAGGGATTTTCTTTATAATCCACAGTCCCAGGGCACAAGAAAACACACTTTCTCAATTAGTTAATAAGCATTATTTTTTTTTTCAAACCGCCTAAGAAGCCACAGGGTGATAAAAATCTGCATTAAATGACTCATTCATGCTCACACACCTGCTCCTACAGAGCATCCCACAGCAGAGTGCCACAGAACAAGCACACCAAAATGACATCAAAGGGAACTGTAAGAGTGAGAAGCCCGATTTTGTTCTGATTCAAGACAAAGAAAATTCACAGGTCAAACCTCTAGGGACTGAGAAGGTAGAATACATTTATATTTATCACCTCACATTCCTTGTTTGCTCATCAAAAGCTGGCTGTTGCTTGTATCAGTCTAAGAGCAAAGGGATACCAATTACAATAGTGTATTTTCTCCTAAATGGCAGTACAATTTTTTGTAACTTATTCAAAAGCAAATGTCATTCATACATCTCTTGCACACCTCACTGTGGATCCACAGACAACTGCAGACTGATATGTCCTGAGAAAAACACCTCAAATTCCTCAAAAAATCAGGAAAATAAGTAAAGTATATGAAAAATTAAAAGACAAATTGTTAAAATTTGGTTCTTTCTTTTAAGTTTACCAAGCATAAAGCACACAAACTCATTAGGAAGAAGTAAGATTTTCCCACTGTCATTAATACACCTTCATGATTCCTTAGCAAATTAAAAGCCATTTTTAAAAAATCATCTGCCACTTGTATTGTCAAAATACAAGAATGTAGGAAATAGTTCAGAAACTGCTTTTCTAGAGAGAAATAATTTCATTTTGGACACAGTTGTACACACAAAGGCCTAAGAACATTCCTCTCTGAAGCACAAACACATCTTGGCTATGGTTTACATTTTTCTCAGCACCTTAAGGCCAAACTAACCCATAAAACCCTGAGGTGAAGGGCTTATACAAATCAGAACTGTCAGCATTACAAGAGCAGTCCCTCTGCCTTTTGCCTCTAGAGCAACTCTGCAGCAGGGCACAGGTGTTTTTTACAATGCCAGGAAGAGTTTTCACTGTACTGATTCAAACAAAAAATGGGAAATTCAAGTATTTTCTGTGCTTAGACCTCAGAAGTGCTCAAATGTCACAGATAGTTTAAAGTGTAGCAGTATCACCCACATTTCAGACAGACAGCCTGAACTCTCAGTCATGGCATTAAACACAGCTTGTGGTGCAGGGATGGTCTATTTAATGCTTGATAGAGCTAAATGTACAAAAACATAGTTTACTCTTTTAAATATTATTTCTCTACCTTTTTAATTTGTAGTTATAACAATGTATAAAAACTTCAGAAGTAATGTGAGGTGGAATGGTATTTGACTTCAGGATAACCCTGGGTTTTTATTATTATCAAAATAATACTACATTTTGATGTATGGACTACACATCAACACAGCAGATCTCCTCCCCTCCATCTAGAAGGATGAAAATTCTTAAAACCTCTGTGATCCTGGAGTTTGCCCTGATTCTCCTTCCTTCAAAAGAGCCACATAGAGATCACACCAGCTTTTTTCAGGCACTCCAGCTCCTTCCTCCAGCCTGACTCCCAGCAATTCTACAATTCTCCCAGCAGTTCTAGGAGGAACTACAGCTTGTTCCTTCAGCATCTGCACCTCACGTTTCCATGTCATGGTTGGAAAGATGGCAAAGATCTCAAGGGGTTTTTTGAGCAGAAACTGAAGAAACTGTGGAGCTGAGGCGGGGGTCACTGCCCTCCTCTCCCAAACACAGGGACCAGGACCAGAGTCTTGGACCATTCCCAAGACTCCACCTCTCCACAACAGCTCTGCTGAAGGCTTGGTGCTACCAAGGTGCATTTCTTTGTTGTAGAATGAGAAAAGATAAGGAGTAAAAATACTTCCCATGCTGGCACAGTGACTCACACCCACTGCTGAAGCCCTGCCAAACCTTTGGAATACTCCCTCACACATCTGACCCACTCCCAGTAATTCCTTCTCCAGAACACAGCCAGATGCTGTGCTCTCCTTGGGGAGGCACAGCACTTCGCCAGCACCTTGGGGACACTGCAAGGTCACAGCACAGCAAACACAGGAGCAAGCTGCAACCACCACAGCCTGACACAGCTGCACACGGGGCTGCAGGGCAGTCTGACTACTGCAAGATGATTTCATTTTAACACAAAACTCCTTTCACTCGCTCACATCCTCCAACCCACGCTCCCACACGTGCTCAGAGGAATGCAATGAAGACCTGACAAAGAGTTCAGTGGCTCCCCATTTGCAGTGTGTCCTTCATTCCAGGCTGGGTAAATCCCTCCTCACTGGCGTGTCCTGAGATTGTTTCATTCTAGCACTTTTTTTCTGCCATTCCTTCTGCCCCCAGACACCCCCACTGTCACAGCAATCTCACCAGCCCTCCCTGTAACAGAGCACCATGAAAACATCTTCACCAGATTTACAGCTAAATCTGCACTCTGACATCCATTTCACAACATTCCATAACACATTTCTCTTGAGCTCACTCGATGCTTTTTCTAACACAAATCCTGAAAAGGCAAGGAAATGCCAAAGAAGTGGGAGCTTTCTAGTAGGTGTTTCACCTACAACAGACAGCGAGATCAGCATGAAGCAAGAATGATGGTGAGCAAGCAACTCAAGTGAGTAATTAACTGGGGAAGGATGACGTGAAATAATCTTATAAATGGACTGCCAATTAGGCCAAAACAAGATGAACTTTAGAGATTTTCCTTGATTTCCTCTTGTTTAATGGCCTGCCAGACTCAGAGGCCACAAAAAGGCAGGTTTTTTTGTGGAAAACCCAAGACTCCTAAACACAACATATTGCTTAACAACAGCCTTCCCCTCACTGATAAAACATGGATTTTAAATCTCATCTGGTGGCTTCAAGACAATTATAAGCATAGAAAACGGGTACTTTGATTAAAATAAAATGAATGGAAATATGAAGTATTAGTGAGTCTGAATAGCTTCTCACAAAGGTACACCTGATGTTATCTGGCAATAATTTTAATATATAGGAAGCCTGAAAGAGAGCAAAGCACTCGGTGGTAAAGCAACCTCTCCAGTCAAACACTGAACCTGTAATCCCAGCTTTAGAACACAGAAGCAATAGATCTAGTTTCAACATAAAAAAAAGTTCATTGCTAAATACAGCAAAAATATATTATGATCTTCATAAACAACAAAATCAGTGACATTTAAGGTACAAAAAAAAAAAAAAGTGAAACTTCAGTATCCTAATAGAAATGGTTCCATAATTCATACATAAATGTTCCTTTATTTTTTACACATCCTGGTAATGTAATGATAATTCTCAAAGAAAACCACGGAATTGTGAATTTAATAATCATGTTGTGTGCAAAATGAAGCAGAGGTTAATCCAGTAATGTATTCCTCTATATGCAACCCCTAGCTGATCATTTCATAAAGAGATATTTCAGAATATGAACTACCATTGCAAAGTTCTGTTATTTGGTGGTGCAGCACCTGACACAGCTGGCAGGGTGATTTCTCAAGGGTCTCAGAGGAAGTCAGGGGACAACATATGCAACAGCAAAGGCTGGGTCTTCTCTCAGATCCCTGGGTCTGAGCAGCTCAGTGCCATGTTGTCCCTTTCTGGTAATTCTACTGACATGACAAAGATTTTGTACAACAGTGCTGAATACCCCATTTAATCAAAAGCTGAAACCTGATGTTATAAATGTTACTCAAATTGGAAAGTCAAGTGTTCCAAAATTAGAAAATGTTCCTCTTACAACAGCCTTTGATTGCAGACCCTTTCCTCCAAATCCTTGCCTCATTCAGCAGAGGGACTGGATAGCAATCAGGAATGAAGATGTCAGTTCATGGTTTTTTTTAATCATCCCCTTCACACCATACATTTTCCATATTTGCTGCATGCACCATGCTTCAGTCATGAGTTCCTGTTTCCTGTTTATCAATGAGGATGCCATCCCTAACAAAATTGTCTCATCTACTCCCTAAATTAAAAAAAAAAAAAAAGAGTTTTCACATCAAGAATCTGAGGTACAGGCAAATTAATGCCAAAATTCATCCACTCCTTGCTGCTTTTGGAAATAAAGTTGGAATCCTAAGAACCTGATTTTTCCAAGCCTGTAGCTCTTGAGGTGTCAGAGTCCAAAACAGATACTAAATGTTCATTTCCTACACTGTCTTTTAAAGAAAAACAAGACAGGAAAATGTAAATATATATATATATGTAACTGATATATCTGTAAGTACATGGTATCAGGAAACTGAAAGGACTCAAACCCTGTACATTTTTCAGGTCTTAAAGAGCAATCCACCTCTTTCTCCATCTCGTAAGGTCCACAAAGATGTTCTAATTCATACCTCTCCAACTATATTCTGAGCACCTGAATTAGCTTTGCAAGCTGCTGCTCCTCTTTCAAATCTAAAAAAATGTAGAAAGGTTTGTGCATCTGAAACAGGCATTCTGTCAGCTCTGCAAGTTGTTCCAAATAAAACATCTCATCTATGAACATTGTCCTGCTTATAACCCTACACCATCCCAGTGGCAGCATTGCCACGAAAAAGGGGACTTTAAAAAGCACAAAGATGTGTTTTTACACAGAAAAAAAAAGTCTTACACAGAAAAAGAGCCTGTGAGATGATCTTTTTTTTCCATCCTTTTAGCCCCATCAGAGGTTTTGCATAGATTTTATGGACAAAAGCATCAGCAGAACATGTACAAACCCTAACCCCTAATAAGGCAAAGGCACAGGGAAAGGATCTACAAAATCACACTGATCCAAGATCTGTACAGACAGCAAAGAAAAAATTTTTCACACTTGGTCTGTGAATTGCTAAACACCAAAGTCTTATAGAAAATGATCCTGGGATTTGCATCCTTTGGGGAAAAAGAGCTTTAAAATAGTAAATATGGAGAGCAATATTCTCCACAGCTATTTCCAGTGGAGCTGGTGCTACACAGGAAGGTGTAAACATTTCTGCTGAATTAGGGAAAAATCATCTATTGATTGCAAGGGGTTAAAAATAGCTAAGTCAAGCAATTAAAAAATCATTATTTGTATTTGTACTTTCCTTTGTTCCTGTTGAATGCAACAAATATCTCATTTAGCAGAAATAATCATGGTTAAGAGATGGTTTCTTTGCAGAAGAAAGTGAGACAAATGGCATATTTTTAGGAAACGCTATTAATTTCCAGAGTGGGTTTTGATGTGCCTCTGAATAGCCATATTTCTGGCTTGCCCACAGCTACAGAAAGCAGTGCTTTCCTAGAGGAATCTGGCTTGATGTGTGTGCTTCATTTTTCATACCACTCAGCCTTAAACCAGGAGGCGAGATTGGTATCCCTCTCTTCAGAAGACTTTCACATGTCCAAGAAATTCTTTCATTTCAGTATCATCACAAACTGTTGATGAAGTAAACAAGTATAATGCAAGTCAGCAGCATGTTTGGAACTGTTAAATGAAATGTAGAGCTACCTCTGCTCCATACACGGAAATCAGGAGAGGTAGGATCAAAGCAGGGTCAAAGCTGCTGTATTAGTTACTCCCACTAGGTAAAAGTGGCCAGAGTTTACCTGTAATAAATCAGTGTAAATCCACTGATGGTCAAAGTATGCCAAGAAAAGACCTGTCCACTTCAATATTGCTTCATAATCACCTAAAGAAGTACATATTCTTCATGGAAGCAAGGGCATCGTGTTCTGTTGCAATTATTTAGCAGTTTAACGATGCTGTTACTTGTGATTTCCTCGCTTGGAAAGTATTAATTTTAAGAGAAGAATCAGTGATTTCTCTTTGGAATTTCTTTAAATGCTTAAAAAGAGCAAAGAGGGATTCCTTTGGAGCCAATCCTAGCTGTAGGACTTGAGCAGCACAGATGGCATGGCCAGTGAGGCTATGGTCCCTTTTCTATTCCCAGGGAAGGAGGCTGCGCCCAGGCAAAGGGATCTGTCCTGAGCCAGGGCAGGGGGAAAGCAGGTGGGACAGGCAGGCCAGAAGGAGATGGGGAGCACGTGGGTGGTGTGTGCAGGCAGGGAAATTGTGAGAAAAGAACTGGTGAAGTGGGATCAGAAATTATGCATACCCACATTTTATCCAAATGGTTTCTGAGCACAAACTGAAGCAACACTTCCTGCACGCACTGTGACAGTAAAGCCCTGGAACCAGTCTCACTGGGTGCACAACAATGGAATAAGAAAAAAGATTTAGACTTAAACTGGCAAGCTGAAAAAGAACTAGAGTGCTCCCTGACACTGGATGATAGATTTATTATTAACTGAAGGGACTGAATTGAATGGACCTTAAAAACGCAGGTGACAGAGAACATGAGAAGGTCTTAAAAAAAACTCCTGGTCTTTCTAAGAGGGAAATAGACATGTTCACAAAATGCACAGACAGAATAAATAAAAAAAAAACAAACAAACAAAAAACCACAACTATTAAAATATTCATTAGAGAAATACAAGCTAAATCAGAGTGTGAAGAGACTCAGGTTCTCCTCTCAGGCTGTGAGACGAAAATTTTCAGGGCAGCAGCTTGGCTTGCACTTTGATAGTCAGAGCAAGCAGATATTCACCTGCATGTTACCAGCTAAAAGTGCACGTGCTGCAATTATATTCCACTTCAAAAGGTGCTTTTTAAATGTCTTAGAAATTCACTTCCCTGCATCAGTCACAGAAGGCTTCAGTACTGCAACAGCCTCAGCAAATATAAAACCTTGCCCTGTTATATCAGCTCCTACAGATCTGAGACACATAAATCAAAACTCTGATACCTTTTCTACAAAGCACAAACAGGCTTCAATTAAGCATGTTGTAGTTAAATCAAGAGATCAAAGATACTTTCATTTTGTGTATCCTGTATACTCAGCACCCAAGGGAATTGCATGAGAGATTCCTGCAAATCTGAAATGGATTTTGGACTCCAGGGCTCAGCTTTGGACAATAATTCCTTGTGTGAGCCTCTGGACAGTATTTAATCTCTTTATGTTTTTGTGCCCCACTTGCAGTAGGTGTAAAGAGTGACCATGTGAGAGGCAGCGGTCTCATAAGAATTATTTTAATATTTACAAAAGTTAAATGAAATTCTTGAATACAGGGGTGAATAAAGGGGTTGGCATACATACTCGCGGCAAAACTGTACCTCAGGTAGCAGAGTGAGGTATTTCAGGTCTGAGAGGAGTGGGGCTTTATTAGGAGAGGGATCTGCCAACTAAGCTAACTGCCTTGTGGATTAGAGACCTCTCCAACCAGGGCTGTGATAGGGAGACACACCAAACAAGAAAGGCAAAAAAAGAAAAACCTAAATCTGTAAAATAATTACTTTTCAAAGTTACTGGAGAAGCACTGATGCATAAAAATTCAGCAGCACAAAACTCAGATTGTGATCTGTTTATTCCAGAAGGTTTCTGTTTGCCAGAGTGACCCAGATGATCAGTTAGTATAGCAAACACTTCCATGCAGTTCCCTGGAAAACAGCTCACGGTAACGAATAAGGCACAAAGTAAACAGATCTTACAGGAAATTCACTCTCATCACACACAGCTTTATAACACTGCTGCTATAAATCCACTGCGCACAGTCAAAGCTCCCATCAGCCAAAAAAGAATCTGCCCAAAGCATCTAAAATTTGCAGGAGGTTATAGGAGGTTTGTCCTGATGGGATTAACAGCCTAGGTCTGCGCTCAGAACATTTCTATTGTCAAAAAAATGTAAATTTGGTCTTTGAAGTGGTCTTCCTATAATAAACCTCACTGGTTTTTAACCAAAGGGTATAGAAATTGCAACACAGAGAAATTGTAAAAATCAGTTTTCAGTTGAACCCTTGATGCTGTGACTGAGGCAACAATATTCCATGCTCTGGATGAAAGAGAGTAATAATTTAGTATTGGAAGACACAAAAGGATTAACTTTGCAGCATGCAAGATCCAACCAGCATTGCAATACTTTATTCTATGGTCTTAAACAAATAAATATTGAATAAGTAAAGAAACAAATCCTTCTTAGATTCCATTTTCAAAGGGACTCTGAAATGGCTATTTTGGGGTGTTTGTTGTAATGTGATTTTACTGAATGAGAGTTGCTACTACCAAGAGATGGAGTCAACATCCCTGTCAAGAAGATGCAGATCTTCATGTCTTCTCCCCATGGCTAAGGAAACATTTTTACAGAGTAAGCCATTCTGGGGGAAGAATTGAATTTTCAGCCCTTTCAGCACAAGCCAGCCCTGAAGATGGCAATGAAAAGAAATTAGTCTGGACCCCACTGACCATAAGATGAGCTGTGCAGCAGGACTCTCCTGTTCAGACAGAGAAGGAACCACCATTCACCTGCACTTTCAACCATCCTGCCACAACACTTGCAAGGCATTATTCCAAAGTGGTAAGTAAGGAAGCAAAGCTAGTGAATCCTAGTCCATGGATTAATGGAACTTTTATGACACTACTGAGCTGGTTTTGGCTGCCCTTCTACTCATAAGGCCTCCCTATTGGCAAATATCATCCGAAAATTACCAGCTGTATGTACATTACGAAACAATACCATGGTAATAGGTAGATCAAACTATTCTATGCAGGGAAAAAAAAAAATCTACAGCAATAGAAGGCAGTAAAGGCAAAAAGTTGTGCTAACAGAGACTTTACTGCTTCCCAGGAGCACAGATTAACACCTAGAATAGCTGGTGAGTGGGAAGTTGCCTAATAGGCAACAGCAAGTGAGTTGGTAGATGTGTCACTAGAGCTGCATGAGCAGCTGTGTAATGCAAAGATTAGATATTGGTTACATTTTGTCAGTCACCCCCAAAGGATTTATAGCTCCGTTCCTGTCCCCAGGCTAGAACATAATCACTACCCAGTCAGAAATCTGCATTCTGTGGTGCACTGGCATGTATCCACAGCAGGATGGAGAAGCCTGTTAGTCACAGCACAGAAAACTCATCTGGAAGATGAAAGAAGGCTGTGAAAGGGCTCAGGAGTTAGGAGCAATAAATAAAATGCTTGTTCTGTTACCAAACACTGATTCATTCTTCTAACCTCTCTGTATTATCAAAATTACTATTACAGGCAACAAGAGCAGAAGCAGCATTAGGTAATACCATCTCAGACATAATAATAATAATAATAATGCATCTTTCTCATCATATATTGGCAGCAGGAGAAGGTTTCTGGGGCTTTTGTCCAGAGAATTCAGTGAATTTGTCACACTGTCCAAACAGAAATATATCTGCAGCTTTGTGTTTTCTTTTACAGCCCAGATCTTACAGTAGTTCTGTTGACTCCCTCTCCATTACATTCAAATTTATTTTATATTTTTTTCTCCACAGGCACTATCTGTATTTTTTTTCATGCTGTGGAGTGTCTGATTTAACAGCATCCCAGTCGGATGCTGTTTCCTGATAACTTCTGAGTTAACCTCCAGAAGATGCACTGCTCCCGTCAGCTCATGAGGCATGAGAACAGCAAGAGTAGGAGATGGTTCTTCCGATGGCAAAGGATTTTTAGCAAAGTTAATTCCCCTTGAAAAAACACTAGACAGGACAGAGCAATGTTTTTTCCTACCTAGACAAAGCTGAGGAGTCAGAAAGTGCTTTCAATGGATGCACTGTCTCCAAGTACTGGGACACACTTAGCAAGACCACACTGAAAACAAATACATACATGTATAAAATAAAACACAAAACAATGCCAGGAAATTTAATGGCTAAGCTATTCCCTGTTGCAACAAGTATTTAAATAGCAGCAATAACCTAAGATAAGATTATAATACATTGTTCTTATGGTCCAGTTTTGTGGTATTACTAAACACAGTTCAGCTTCATTTTGCATGTCCAAGTTTTATCTATTTTTCCTGTTCCATTTCCAGCACTGGATTTTTTAAGTTCCATGTAAAGCATTTACAACACAGAATTTCTTAGAAGTTCCTTGCTCTTCCACAATAACACTATAATTTATGTGCCATGCTTTTCCACTTCTCATTTAAATGCATCAGATTTCCTTGCAATTTATTTTACTAACTATAAAAATCCAGAAACAGTTGACACCAATGTACAAACGTATCTACTAATGGGAAGGGATTTTATGAGTAATATCAAGTTATTAAATCAGGATTTCCTTTGTCAGTAAGGAGTAAATGCTACATCCTCTACAAAGCTGTCAGAGTAACTGAGACTGAATCAGACTATAGCATCTATAGGACATTTCACGAAAATAAACTGAGAAACAATCACCACTTTTACATACCCTGAAGAAGGAAATTTGAGGTTCTGTACTGATTTACTCCCAGAAGATATCAACCAAATGCAACTGTGGTGAAAAAAGATTTTCCAATACTAGGCAAAGACAGACAAGTACAGTCACGGATTTCTCAAGCTCTACATAAGTTATAAAGTGATTGCCCCTCATCCCCACACTCACATTTAAGTCAGCAAATACTGTGAAATAATGTGTGAATCACCTGGGGAAAATGTAATTTTGGGCTGCATGAAACAGTTAAGAAGTTAGACCAGTCTTTTCAGAGAACATTTTGTTGAGTGCACTGAAAGTTTGGATGCTTCTTCCCACAGCCCTGCCAGTCGAGTTTTCCTGCTGCTCCCAGCTCATCTGAGAATACAGGGTTTGGAACAAGTAAATAAAAAGTGACAGGTGTGACTCAGCCAGCTCTAACTGAAACTGAAGCAGCACAGTAGCTACTGACAGATTGAGGGGAAAAAAAATGGGAGAAAGGAGAGTTGTGGTGATGGTCTGAGCTCAGGAGTCCAAGGGATATTTACCCAGTCAGCAAATTGACTGGTACAGCCAGGTCTAACTCACAGTGGGGCTGTGGCAGCAGAGGAATGTGTTTGTAAGAGACAGAGAATGACAAGGCTGTGAAAGTGCCTGGCAGCAGGATAACCAGTCCTGGTCAGTAATAATGCCATCACCTCTCACTGGCAAATAGCTGAATTTTATTTCTAATGTGAAATTGCAACCTTTCAGACATACGCAATGAAAAACCCTGATGAATCTCAGGTATTATGTTGCTTCATTCGCCACAGAATTATGAGGCCTTTTCCAGATAAGTCTAGCTGGAGGAGTTCTCGGTGCAGCTTGAAAAGAACATCCTGATCAAGCTGCAGGATTGCATGTGATGGTCAACATTATCTCACGTTTTCTCTGTCATCTGCTGGAGTTCTTCTGGCCATTCGTGTAATTTTGCTCCTGAATACCAACTGATTCAATGTTTCAGTTGATTTAAGAATTACAACTGATATCTTTTAACTTGTCAAAAAGCATTTGCCTCTTGAAGAAAGTCAAACCAGGAAGCAAGATACTAGAGGGAAGTTCCTTCACTGCCCCTGGAGCTTAAAGACCTGCAGGGTGCAAACTCCTTGATACCACTTGACATCCAAAGGACAATAGTGGGACAGAAAGAGATATGGAAGCTAAGAAAAAGGACAATGAAAATGCAGACCTTCAGTCAGGCCAAGTGTGCTGTATCAGTACAGATTAGGTTTTGGTTAGGCAGACCACTGCTGTGTGGAGGAGAGCACCCAGAACAGGACAGAGTCAGGCACTGACAAGCCATGTAAGCTCGCTGCTGCCACTGGAAACAGTGGCTTTGGGAAACCACAATATAACGAAAACACCCTAAACACAGGTGCTTTACCTGCCAATAAAATATGTCACATTTCTGCATTGTACCTTAAACTGAACCTTTGGAGCCCTTTCAGAGCTGTGGGCAGAATCCTGGGAGCAAAACATCTGTATTGAGCAGAGCCAATTTGCTGCAAGGCAGCAGTAACATCTACCTCCCTCCCTACTCAGTTTTGCTGATGCTAGTTTTTATGTGCTACTGGATCACTCTATGTAATGACCCATGTTGAAACCATTAGGAAACAGTTCATTAATGATTGACACAATAAACTCTGTCTTATTTAACTCTTCCTTTGTCAAAGCGTATAAACAAAATGTTTCTGAGTTAAGCAGGTCAGCACATTTTAGACCTAATTTTTCACTACCTTTCTTTCTAATGGTCTTAGCCAAATCACACAGGGATACTTCCAGTGTAAATTAGAAACCCCGTGGAATAATTCCTACATGTGTATGGATGGTGAAAATGAAGCTGCAAGGCCAAATTTTACCTCTGTGAACTGCATAGGATGCAAGGTGAGTTGAATTAAATCACTAAGAAGAACGTTGGAGAGATTAATTTGAATGCAAACACTGATTATGTTTGGAGCTGTACTATAAAACTCTACCTTTCTTTGGTCTAATCACAGATAAAAGCTGAGCCCATAATAATAAAATCGGATATGCCCAGTTTCAGATCTCTGTTTCACTCTAGCAGTTCTAAAAACACACTTCTAACATGCTCCACACTCAAAATACCTATCATGGTACCCTGGTTTTCAAGCTTAGCTCCTGTATTATACTGATTCTGTGATTTTTAAGTTCCACACTCTGTGTCATTTTGTTTTGTGGGTGACCTCCAATTCTGCAAAGGCTTTCAGGTGTGCTGTTATAAATTTAAGTCTGAAATGAGCTGACCTGCTTAATTTAGGATGCCCATAGAGTTTAATGGAACAATTTAGTGCTTCAGGTTTTTTGGTGCCAAAGGCTCCTGATTTCTCACAGCTACAACAGAGACATCCACACTCAAATTGTAATTTATAATGCTGTTTATAAAAAATTCTGCACAATCTGGTCACATCTTCAAAGCCTATTTCCCACAGGTATATCCGTTTAGTGGAAACCTTTTTGTATTTGATTCATATCTTCCTGGAAAATATCTAGTGCCTCTCCCCCTGCTTTTGGGGAAAAAAGTATTTGGTAATCTCAGGTCTTCACAAAAAGGTGGACTTGGTTCTGCTGCAAAGAACTGCACTGCAGCTGGAGAAGGCACAATGTTCACCTGTGTCACAGAGGGGCAACTCCTGGCAGGGCAAGGAAAAATGAGCAGGTGGTCCGTGTTTCTGAACAATTAGTTCAATTCTTCCTTGAAGAATTCTTCTTCCAATCTGCCTTGCTGGCAGATGCAATCTTCGGTAAAAGACACCATCTTAGACAAAAACTTGTGTCATCAATGTGCTAACTACTTCTCCTTCCTCTACCTTCTGCTATCTGCTGTTTTCCTGAGCCATTTTGAAGCTGTTTCTTCATTACTGCCTTCTTCCAAGCAAGGCAGCAGAAGCCACACTGTTGTGGCTGAGATCCTGGCACTATGCTGAGACCACCCCTGTTTGCATGACAAAATTTCTCCTTCCTGAAGGGGTTTTGTAAATCATCACCTTGGCCTCTGGGCAATGCTGCAGCACAGTTATATACTGTTGTATATATTTGACCACCCTCACAGTAAAAGAGGCTTTTCTGCCAATGAGAATGGCACAATGAGTAAGTTGAGGTTATAAACTATTTTTTTTTAATGGTGAAATACTACAAAATTCAACAAATTTCTATGGAACTCTTGAATGACCCTCTAGGAATTCACAAGAGTGCTCTCTGCTGAGCTGTAGAGATTTTTAAAGGGAGTCTCATTTCTATAAAATTCTAAAATTCTATAGGCTTATTCTCCTGGGGTTTGTTATGCCAGAAATCCAGGTCAGGAGCTGCGTTCAGCTACCATTCACTCCAAAACTCAGACTAACAGGGGTTGGGACTGCACAGCACATTCTGCAGTTGGGCAGATGCCTTGATCAGTACCAGTGTTTCCCCTGCAAGCTGCAGGTGATACTCACATTTTTCCTTCAATAATGAACCAAAATTATCTAATCTGAGCACAGCAAACTGCCACTGGAGAATTGTTCACTATGAGCTAGACATTTTCAAAATAGTCATAGAAGTAGCTGCTACTTAACTCTGCTGCATGTTGATGGATGTTCAAAAAGGGTTGATGCAAGCTTTTGATGCAACAGGAGGTCCATAGGTGAGGGGCAGCCCAAAGGGTGCCAACTCCAGTCACTCATGCCACAAAACCACAGGAGGAGCACCTTGCAAGCAGGGAAGGAAAATGTCTCTGTTCCTCTCTTTATTGCACCAGCAGCTGAGTCATCACAGCCTCAACAAACATTCCTTAATTAGACCTGTTCATTTTATCAATACTAAGGAGCTCTGGAGAAATAGCTGTAAATATTTATTACCATTTCAAGACTGAAGTACTTTTGCCACACTACATCCTGCCAGGTACCTGTCTTGGCAGCTCCTCTAGAGGGGAATGAGAATCTCCCCCTGAAACGAGAGCTAAGGCTGTGAACCCTCTTCATAAAGCATCATGAATCACAACCCACTGAAGACTTAAAAAGAAGGGAAGGCAAGAAATCCCCCAGTGCTGATGTACTGGACTGGTACATGCGAGTTCAGTTCCCAGATCTCATCTGCAGCTTTGATCGTGGCACTCTAGATGCGACAGGCAGGGCCATGAGGCATCCCTGGTAGGAACTCTGTATTTTATACTGAGATGATCCTTAAATCAGACCTGGTGCACCTGGAGATAAAAGAATGTGGGTTTTCAATAAAACAGATTACGGGGTGTTGGTTTTTTAGGAAAGAAAATTCAGGATGAAATCTGCTATTCTGTCCTCACAGAAATTCCTGCAGCTCTTCCTTTGAGAAACACAAGCATAGAAATTCTTCTGAGCAGGAGTGTGAAGTACAGAAATGTGTCATTTACTGTCCCTATGATTATCCAGCCAAATCTACTCATTACAAGCCTCTGAAAAATGACAATTCACTCATTCTAAAGACCTGTTAGAATTTGGCAGCATTGTCAAAACTCCCTCTTCTCAAGACACATTCTAAATCAGGCCCTAGATTTCTCAAACTAGACACTCAGAAAAAGGGTAAACTCAAACTTGATATGAAACATTTTGCATTAGCATTGTGAACAAGCCCTCTTGTGCTCACTTTTTGCATTCAAAAGCACCAAGCCCACGGCAGCTGCCTTGCCCCAAGAGATCTTTCCCTTTCTGCATTTGTTCTCCACAGCAAAAATCATCTTCCAAATCCTACAGCTGCGACAGCACTCTCACTGATAACAGCCCATGCTTCATAGCCTTGGTTCATTCCTAGTTTTTGATCTATTATTTACTGAAATAGATAAAAACTTCCAAGGGCTTAAAAAGTAAATAAGGACTATGAAATTAAAGATTATTCTGTAAGTATTCAAAAGCAACGTTTCCCTGTTTCCAGACTTCTGCGCCCTCCTTGCAGCATCAGTGCATTTACTCTGGTTATACACTAATAAAAACCAACAGCAACAACAGCTTCCCCTCAGCATCAAGTGGTTCCCAGGTCTGAGTATTGCTCATTAAGATAAGATTCTTTCAAAGTATATGACCATAAAGGGGCAGGTCATTAAATGATTTTACTCCACAATCTGAAATGCTGTCTGCTAATACTGCCCAAGCAAGCAACAAGGTGATTT
Source organism: Phainopepla nitens (assembly GCA_013400175.1). Taxonomy (NCBI): domain Eukaryota; kingdom Metazoa; phylum Chordata; class Aves; order Passeriformes; family Bombycillidae; genus Phainopepla; species Phainopepla nitens. Next base: position 242,484 of record VXBQ01014514.1, read on the forward strand.
ATCCAAGCAACTATTAAAAACTCCTTACCCTGGCTATAACTAGTGAGGTTTAGTGTGAGCTGTAAATTGTACTGGTTACACTTGCAACTTGAAATCGAGTCACCTCATCACTTAATTCTCAACATACATGGCTCAATAATAGTTTACTTATTTAATTGCTGAAACAGGGAATTCTGCTAAATATGTAAAGGTAATAGTTGGCAAGTCATGATGCACCATTGGAGTGCTAGGACCAAACTGGAGTGCTGTCAACAGCAATTCAACAAAAACAGTCACATGGAGGCTTCTCCTACCCTGATCAGCAATATTCAGCCACTTTCTACAAATTAATAGCAAATGAATTCTGCTTGCAATGCAGAAACTCCCCATTATGAGCTCACGTCAGCTGGAGAGAAGTTGCATGGAAGATGCTTCAGGTGCTTCATTCCACATTCTCTCTCCACTTACTGAGCCCCTTTAGAGGAGAAATGAGCTGAGACGTTCAAATAGGAGAGTACAAAAATGGGTATCTTGTGCCATGACAAAAAATTACCAGGTGTGTATCAACATCAGACTTCCTGATGCAATAAACCATTAATAATAGGAACACTGCCAATGTACACCTGGAGGCATTAGTGTAACACTGCTCATAAATGACATTAATAACATGGTGAGTGCATTGTAGGTAAGGAAAATCAAGACTGCCATGAAATCACTCCATTCATTTAGAAGTGAGCTCATTAAAAATGCAAAAAAAAATCAATTATTATCCCTACACTACATACGATTTTCCATTTTGATATGAATATGGGTTTATTACACTGCACTTTCAGTCCAAATATCTGCCATAGCAATTTGATATAATTGGCTTTTTCTGTTAATTTCACTGAAATTACTGCTCTAAGTAATGAAATGGTGACTCCATTTCACTGCTGCCTGACAGACTCTGCTCAGTGTACCTTGTTCACTATCAAGATTTAAACTATGTTCATCTAGTTTGAAAACCTTGCAAACCCTAATCCAACAGATTTCAGGATGTTCCCAGAGGACACGTAGCAGCCTACCTTAATGTCATGTTTTACAATAACCATGTAAAATTCAGTAGTTTCCCAAGAATTAGAAATGCCAGAAAATAAAGTAATGGAAGAAGGTTTATGGGAGAGGTTTGATTGAAAAATATTACCTTGGCATAACAGACAGTATTTTTTGGGAAACTCACTGTACTCCCTCTCCTTTATGTTTGCAAAATTATAATGGTAAAACAACCCTGAGCCACTGAGTTTAGTACCCATTATCCCAATCATGTAAAGCAATGTCAACATTTACAGAAAGGATTAATTAAAAAATGCCCCATGTAGCTCCCTGAAGTAAATTGGCTGTACTTTCAGCTAGGAAAAGTGGAAGACAGACATTTTCTCACTTTCAAATGCTTTCATCAGCAAAGAATGCATGTCTGGGGAAAGGGAACAAAATCCAGTTTTGTGGTGCCAGAGGATGCTCACATTTCATTCCTGAACACCTGACCTAGAAACTGTGTGGCCTGTATGGGACAAAACACCCATAGAGTAACTTGGGAAATTGAATGGAAGAGGAAAACTACTCCAGATTAAGCTCAAAGCAGCACAGAAGGCTTTGCCCATCAGCAGTGGGCTGAACAGGACACAGAAGCATTGGGAGCTGCTGGGGAAAGGTGACCTTTGAGCCTGGCGTTTGTACAGCAGTTAGTGGTAAGAAGCCCAGGTTTAGAGAGATATGCTGGAAATAAATACAAATAATTGAAAAGATCCAGTGAGGTCACTATTCACTACCTTCATCACTACTGATCTTTTTCAGGCCAAAGAATATTAATATGCTCCTTCTTCATGAAGCAAAGGCCAAGGATGGCAGTGATGGAGACATGCAGAGAGCTGGGCAGACAGGATAAACAAGTGTTCACCCATCTCCTCTAACAAACATGTCACCCTTCCCATGTTCCCGTCACATTCATTCCACTGCGGAGCACCAAGGAGAGCAGTGACAGGAGGCACAGGGAACCACCCTGAAAACGTGCACATCCCTTCTGTGGCCACGCACAGGTCAGAGCATGAGCATGTGTGGCACCTTTGGTATGAAATGCTGCAGCAGCTGCAGAGCTGCTGCTGATTCCAGCAGCTCTGGGTGTGCTCGTGTGTGCAATGTGTGCTGCAGGGAGCAGAGGCTGGAAGGCTTTCTCAATTCTTCCCAGTTTTCATGACAGTTTCATGAAAGGGTTCTCTGGTGGGATTAGTTCCAGCATTCTGCCCAGTTCTCACTGGGCAGGTCCCTGATGCAGCTGTGTGTGGAGGACCTAAGGGGTAGTTTGGAAGGAATACAAAGTCTGCAAAGGCAAAGAAGCAGCGTGAGGGTAAATATCCTGAAAACATGAAGAAATCCTGCAGACTGCTCAATGTAATGTCCCAGCTCAGTGTCTGGCAGAGGTGTAACCCTTGTGGCATCCCCTGGCCGAGCTGGGCAGGCAGCCTCGCCCCTCACTGCAGGGGAAGGCAGACGTGCACCCACACACAGAGTGAGGAGGAGACCGCTCTGCTGCAGAGCCCTCCCCAGCTACACCAACCTGTGTGAAGCAGTGTGGGTGGCTCTCGAGTCAAATGCAAATCAGGAGTGAATACAAATTTGAGGAAATAAATATAGGGAGAGAGCTAGTTTCCATTTCTTTCATACATTCTGAAATTGCAGCGATTGTTAATTCATTAAGATAAATCACGGAGCTGGGCACCCTGTATCGGATCAATATTCATGAAAACATCAACTCTAAAGATATCACCTTCAGATAAACAGATGCTGGCCTTACAGAAACATGGGGAAAAAAAGTAGGGATTCAGAAAAGCACATACATTTGTACACAAGCCATACATTCACATACAAATACATTTACTTAATATTCCAATCTAGCACATCTACCAAAACATTCCGTGCCGTATAAAAGAGCACGAAACATATGAACACATGCACATGGCAAAGATCCTTTCACCTTTAAAAGGGCACTTGTGCCTCTTGAGAGCCATAAGTCAGAGTCAGAAGTAAGCAGCAGTCTTTGCTCACTGAACAGCCCGAGCACCTTGCATCAACTCTGTTTAGCTATTGCAAAATTAACGCTGGTGTGTGCCAGCTATTTTTAATTCTTTAAGTACTAGCAGCACGACGGGGTGGTACTTTATGTTTAGCACTAAAGGCAAGTAAAGAGACTTTGAGCTGAGTGAAAGCTACTGAAAGAATGACCTGCAATACATAACCTTGCAAACAGACCAGAGCAGGCAGTGCCTGCACGGATGACAAAACAAACACTAAACTAAAACAGAGCTTGGAACAATTCATCACAAGTGCCTCAGGGGCAGATTTACAAATGAGGCATGTAAGTGCCTCGTAAGACTTCCAGGAGCTGCCAGCTAACACCTACTCACTTGAGGAGCCACCAGCCCCTTGAAGAGGCAGTGCAATTCCTTTGCCTGAATTCCTCCAGGGATCTTGCAGGCTCCCATCTGCAACTGCAGGCACCTCAAGACCTCTGTAACTCTCAGCAGCCAGCTCTGGTACTAGTGACTCGCTGAAAATTACTGAAAAAATAATATTGAAAATACTGAAAAAGCCCTGCTGCCTGAACTACCTACGGCACTTAAAACTGAGCCTTCAGAAACCCCTGAGTCCTTTAAATTCTTTTTTCTTCCTTTGACGAAAGGGCAAAAAATACAAGAAATAAGGTATTGTAAACCCTCAGCCTGTGGCTCACGAAAGCCTCGATGTAAATCTTAGTTGTAATATTACACCCACTAATGAGGAGTAGCACTCCAATAGCTAAAACACCGAATACCAGGACACAGGAAGGAACTGTGCAGGTTGCTGCAATAGGTTGTCACATCCAGAGAATTACAGGCAGAATTCAGCAAACTCAAAATAGGGATGACTTCCTACTGGCATCCTCCCTTTTCACTCCTGTAACCATGGGAGCACCTTCACAAGCCCTGACCCATCTACCAAGGAGTGATGAGCAGGTTTTAGTTTCATTCCAGGAGGCAGCAACTGGGATGAGCTGGGAGAGAGAAGCTTCCAAGAGCCCAACTTGCTATTTACTTCTGAGCATTTTCGGAAAGCTCCAACTGGAACATATTGCTATTTTTGCACCAAAGTTTATGTTAATTTCATCTTGTTTTACCACAAAAGCTTAAATCACACTTTTTGGTAATGTAATGCAAAGCACTGATCTGAAAACTCCCCACTGCAGTGTGTCTTCTTTTTTTTCTCTCTCCAAAATAATGGCTGAGCACCAGTGATTTGTATCACCTCTTCATGGGATTACCCAAAAATTTGATACCAGTTAGTTAACAACTTTTGAATAATCTCTCAGAGGAAAAAAAAAATTATAAAGCTTATTTTGTGAAAGTTGTTGAGTGTTTGACACTTGATAACTTAAATGCAAGATATCTTGGAAGACAAAATATAATTTCGTATCTTTGAAATGTGCACTGAGAAAATTTGGGACAGTTGTTTGGTTTTGGGGGATTTTTTAACAGTTCCACCGTGGAAAACTGCTGAAAAGTTTAAATTATTGCCACGGTGATAAACGCAGGACCCAGAGCTGCAAGGGAGCATGCAGCAGGATAATGCTCATGGAATAAAAGAGGGCTATTGCATGTGTACATGTGTTTGTGTAAGCAAGACAAAGCACTGACAGGAGTTTTGTTTCAAATTAGAAAAGCCCGGAGAAATAGGTCAGACCTTTTAAGAGATAATTTGTATTTCTTGGTATGTGTGTTGGAGGAATGAAACAACAACTGTGCCTGTAATGTCTTTCCGGCTGCACTTACGGTGGTTGGTTCCTGAGAAGTGGGGACAAATGCTTGTCATCCCTCTCAGTCCCCACACCCAGAAGTGGCTCCTGGCTGCCCACCCAGCATCATGGCCAAATTCAAGCTTGTTTGCCAGGGTCAGGGCACAGACCAGTACCCCTCTGCCACAATAAACCCAGAATTGATGGGGAAGTCATCCCTAGCAGAGGAATACAGCTCACCCACACCCTCAGAAGCCACTTCCCCTCTTCCTGCCTGTCCCTCCCCATGCCAGCACCCCTACACTGTAGCCCAGAGCTCCCAGCCCTTCCCCCACACCCAGGCTCCCTGTCTGCCACCTGAGACAGCTGCTCCATCACACACTTGTGCTGGTTGGGAGCATCAGGAAATGGCAGATAACAGCCCAGCATTTGTTATCAGCTCCCCTCCATCTCTGCAGGCACAGAATTTTATGAAAGCAGGAAGAACCTGAGACAGCAGACAACTCTATCTCTGATAAACTTGATGGAAACTGGCCAAAGGATTAAAAAGTTACCAAGAAAGGTTGTACTCTGTCAGTCTTTCAAATGGACTGGGAAGAGAAGGGTAAAATCCATGTCTTTAGTTTTGTTTCCCTAGGAAAGCAACCAAAATATTTCTAAATGTTGCCTCGTGTTTCTTGCACTATCTAATTGTATCAAAAATCAATGCATTTGCAAAATCCCAGAGAAGTCAGAATCATTTCTGCAGAAGATTTCAGCCAGCACCATGAGGCAGGGAGTCGCCTGAGGGAAGAGAACCGTGTACCCCAGGGCTCCAGGCAGGCTCTGCACTACATCCCCGGCGCTTTGGGTACTCCAAGCTTCAGGGTCAGTGCTCCCACCCTTTCCGTGGGTTCTGTGCCAACCTCTGAGGAGCAGAATCCAAATGTAACTCAAGAACAAAATGCTACATTTGTTTTGATCACATTAAAGTCAGAAGGAGCTATTAAAAGAAGTTGTAGCAGATGATGGGTCCCAAAGAACCATGGGCAATAAATTCACATGGCAGTTTTGTTTCATAACTTCAGTCCTACTTATTCTTTCTTTGTCTATTCTAATTACTCCCTGATATGGAATTAATGTAGAAACCAAATTAAATGCTCAGGAAAGTGCATGAATCAGCCGGCCTGAAAGAAACAACTATTAAAAACAATTAGATAAAAACATCAATTTAGAAATGCACAGCACATTTCTGCCTGAGTCAAAGAACAAACAAAGGTAAAATGAAGGCCTGTGATGCCAGGAAAGGAGCAGCCTCTTGGGGTGTTATGGAGGTGCTTGACATCACCATGCTTGTGGCAGGTTAGTGGCCTGCTGCCTCCAGAGAGCATCAGGGCTGGCAGGCAGCACTGAGGAGAAATACATTCAGATCTATACTGCCTCTCTGCTGCAAATCCTCTCAAAAGAGTGATGTCACACTGGGATGGCAAATACCATAAACCTGGAGAGGGGATATAGCACTGGGACCACGCAGATTGTCTGATCTGAGTCAACCCAAGTTAAGGTTAAAAAGTGAAGATGAAAATTTGATGTTTTACACTGACGTTAACTTGGCAAAAGCAAGCACAGGTAAGAAAATACGTCATAGTAAAATGGATTGGGGCCCTCTCTCTCCTCTGGATTTAGAGAAGGAAACTACCTGTGACCACTGTTTCCCAAGAAATACGTAAAGAAACTGAGTTTAATACAAGATCCATGAGTGTATTGCTGACTCTGCACTGGTGATGCTCCTGCAATTCACAACATTTTGGAAGCAAAACATGCGATAGTGTGGATTGCAAAAGCCTGAGCTCATTGAATGTAAATTCTGCTGTGGGAGTGGTGAACACAGACACTCGTTAGTGCATTAATTCTCTAGAGCTGAAGATATGAGTAAGTGTTGAAATCTAAAAAGCAGAGAGCTTTCAGAACACTTGGCCTGTAGGCCAAAACTTAGAATTAAACACAGGGTTTGAGCTAAGGCCCTGGGAGAAGCTTCCAAGCTTAGGTGCTAGAAGCAAGAATGTGGATTTGTAGTCAAAATAGAGACATCTTAAGATAGATAAAAGAAAGTTCAGTGTTTAGAGCTTAAGATATAGGGAGAATAGAAGTAGTTACAAGGGTGACAAGAAGTCTGTAGAATGGATTTGTATGGCAGAACAAGATTGGTTAGAAAAGGTCACATTATTGCTAGATGAAATTTCTTATTATTGGTCTAATGGTGTAAACATCCAAGTTGTCAGTATCTTATTGGCTACTAAGTCTTTAAAAGACAATGTAATCTAGAAGCCCCGTGACTCCTAGCCATGCTTTCAACACCTGTAAAAGACCTCATGCTTTCTGCTCCATGTAGAAGATAAAATAAACTGCACTTTTAAGCATCTAGAAGTCCCTGTCTCTTGCCTCATGGAAAGATTTCCCCACAGAAGAGTGAAGGTGGGCCAAGAAGCCTACAAATAAGTGTACATAATGTCAGCTCTGCCAGCAGAGTTTAACTAAAGCCTTTCAGCCTCTTGCACACCCCAGCAAGGACCAGAAGTGTTTGACACGTGCCCACGCTGCACTTGAGGAACAGTGAGCTTGGAGTCAATGCAGGAAGCACTGCTCCCCAGAAGCACCACAAAACTAAGAGTATGGCACATGCAGCACAATTTCCAACATGAAAACCTCACAGAAGAGCTGAAAAACTCCAGATGAACCCAAAGATCCCTGTACCACAGCCACTGCCTGGTGGGGACAGGCTGGAGGTGGACTGGGGGATGTGAACCCTCTGCTTCCTCAAGGAGATGAAGAATTTCCCTTGGTTTCCCAGCTGAGAGAATACAAAACAGGAAGACAAGCTCCTTGCAAGTGCTGGGGCACCCACAGGAGACATTTCCTTAAGTGACTTCACTATCTCGCTCCTCTTGAATACTACATGTTTTCTACAGCAAAGACAGCTTACCCAGTGAGCCTAAAAATACTCCTAAGAACAATTTTCAGCACACAATGGGATATGTACAGGTTGGCAAGCATTTAAAAATAATCCCTGTCGCATCCCACTGGCAAAAATACACACCAGAAACCTCATCTAAATGCCACTCTGTCAACACTGTCAGTATACGCTTCAGGAATAAAAAAATCAATTCTTGCAGAAAACTCCATTTATTCTAAGTTTCCCAAATCATATTGCCATCTAAGTCGTAAGTACTCACTTGTATTAAACAGAAAGCCTTTCTGTGATCCAAATTGAGATTATGTGTCTATTATGGCTTTTAGACATGAAAATTAACAAAGGTGCAGTGTTAATAATCATAAAAAGTCATTTCCCTAAGGAGACTGTGGCATCAGCTAAAATAACAATCCTTCAGTTATTTACAAGAACAAATGCCAATATTATCCCTGGGAAAAGTAGTGATACAGCAAAAGAATTCTAGGTGTTACTTAGATAGGTCTTACTTCATACAGAAATAGAGAAATAAAGGACATAACTTTTCATTATGTAATTGCTATCATTTTTGTATAACTTCTCACATGTTTAAATAGTATTGGAGAGAAAAAATGGCATTATTCTGATATTAAAAAGTCTGTAAAAAGAGGAAGGTGCTCTGTGACTAAGAAATCTTTGTTTGTAGAGGCACACATTGAGTGCTTAAGAGGCAAAATCATGTTATTTCTATCAAGATGTGCTGAAACACTCAGATATACACAAAAATATTGAAAAGGTGGAATTTGCTGCTCACAGCAGCTTTCACACACACAGTTTGACTAACTCTTTAACTGGTAGTTTACTGTTGGGTGATGCTAGGTAAGATCTACGCACTTTCCAAGTTAATTGCTCCCAAACTAGATTTCTACAAAAGCAAAGGAAACAAGAGAGACCGTAGAGAGACACTTTTTTTCTAAAAGAGGAGGCTGAATCAATATACTTGTCTTTACTCTCAATAAAATGTATTTGGATTTAAAAATTTAAAAAGAAATATATAATGAGGGAGAAGACTTAGAAACACAGTGATATGTTTATTTCTTCTTTCTGGAAGGAGAAATCAACAATATCAAAACAACAACTGTGCACCCCTCTAAACTGGAATAAAGTTCACAGTATTCCTGAAAATGTCACACTCACACAGAGCAGAGGCAGAGATGTCTCAGCACTACATCAGTTTAACTAATGCAGGTTACTTCACACTCTGTTTTCTGGCTAACAAGTGTATATGCTGAAAAGACCTGCCATTTATTGAAGGGGGAAAACCAATTTTAAGAAGGCACAGATAACTCAAATACCACACTGCAGTTCTTTATCTTCCAGATGCATCTTTATTTATTTACATTGTCCCAGTCACTGAAGGACTCAAGAGATGAGCACTACAACCTCCTGGGCACCTTAAAATGGCAACTTCAGTTTAAGTATGCACTTCAGGAGATCATCATTGTCATCTTCTATACTTGATGTTCTCCATACTAGTTTCACCTTTTTCCTTTGTCGTTATTTGAGAACAAGCCAGCAAAATCCTGAAAACCTTCTGAAAAAACCTCTCCCAGCTGGATCCCTACAACCTTAGTGGAGAAATAGCCCATACTTCAGACCCAGCTCGCTGCTCAGAGACTCAGTCCCCACCCACTGATGTCCTCAGGATTCCTCCTATCCCTTCCCTGAGCAGCCCGGACCTCACAGTCAAGATACCCCTGGTTAGACCTAATTAGTCATGGAAATACCCAAGTACTTTAAGCAACTCAACATCAATTCAGTGAATTTAGGCTGGCAACAATGTTAATAATTTTGCTCTGTGTGCATGAGTAGATGGCATTGATTTCAGTAATAATTGCCTGGAAAGATAATTTTAGAATCAAATTAGCAGTTAAATAATTGTAGAAATTATACAGAGAGATTTCTTTGATTGGACAGTTGTAATAATAGCTGCAGAAATCTGTCCTATACAGACTCTGCACAATATGCTACATTATTGTAGCCTAAAGTTAATATTGTTGAAAATGCACTGCGCTCCGAGAACACGTTCCTGTAAGATTATTTCTTTGGGGTGGCTTTAATTATCTGCATTAAACTGAAAATAGTGGCTACATTGAAATACCTGATAAACCTTGAATATTCCACGCACTATTATCTCAGCCTTGCTCCCATTTTCTATCACTTTTAATTCACCACTGATTTTCTCAAGCGAGCTGTTGGTTTTTCCAGAGAACACCCAGTGCCCAGGCAGCCCATCCAGCAGGGATGAGTGTTGTGCAGCATGTCAGAGGGCTGGAGTGGAATTTCAGATAAGCATTAGATATGCTTCCCTCCGAGCATTCCAAGGGTTTTGTTAATTGCAGCGGCCGACTCGGGGGCCTTTTGGAGGACAAAAAGGAGATTCATATCAAGGTGCCATTCCCTTCTCCCACCTAAGGCACCAAGGCCCACGCGCTGCAAAACAGAGGAAGCCAAAGCTATCACAAAAGGAAGGCTCCTACAGCCAGAGGAAGAGCGAAGCACCACTGACTGGTTTGGAATGACGGTTTGTTTTCTTTTTTTTTTCCTCAATTGTTGATTGTCTCCTTATTGCTAGTGCTAGGAGACAGAGCAAACAAAGAACAGTATTTACTTTTGTTCTATACTATTGTGACATTTAAACCCAGTAAATGGGAACTGTCAAACAGAGATTTTGATATTGTTTGATATTGATGACAAAGATAGACTGGATTAGCAAAGAAAGGATTTGACTGATGATGGAACAAAAAGAGGATGGAATAATTAATGCCCAGAATTGAATTTTTATGGACAATGAGCCACTCTAAATTCATTTTATATTTCTATCAGACTAAATTTTTGATCTAGTATTCTTAAATTTCAGTGAGGTATTTGACTTCATATCTCACATATTGATTAATAAAACATAAAATTTATATGGTGCCTATGCAATAGACTTTAAATGATTAAATTGAGCAGCAGTGCTTTTAATAGACTCACATGGGGACTGATTCACAGCCTTGCAGCCAACATTTCTGTCAGGAGGAAGTCAAAACTATCGGATAAATGCTCTCCAATGACAAGTGGGGAGGTGAGGAACAATGAAGCCCAGCAGATGCAGTCAAGTACCAGACCACACACCTGGAAATAAGGACTAGAGACCAATTTTACAGGGTAGGAGTGTCTATGAAGGCAGCTGTGATGCAGGATTGTGGCTGCTGAGCAGCTCCCACAAGTAGGAGAAGCACGTAAGCTGCAGGGCCGTTAATCTTGCTTCTCTCAATTACACCAAAGTGTGCAGAGTAGACTTGTTCTTAAAAAAAATAGTAAGTCTTGGAAGCAGAGATGAATAATCAGATCGATGGACACCTCTACAGCAGTAACCTTAATTCAACGTTTATATTTGGGAAGTTCAGCACTACGACAAAAACCTGTATCGCCTCTGGCACTGCTGACGGACCAGGACCACCAGACCAGCCTGGAGGCTGCAGCTTCAGAGGGACAAAAGGCTGAAAACACTTCCGAGAGGAGCCACAAGAATCATGAAAGATGTGGGAAGCACACCTTTGATGGAACCCTCTGAGACCTTAAAGCAAAAGGCATGACTTAATCACAGTGCAAAAGCAGCTGTGCCACACGGGCATCAGCCACACTATTCGAGAGGCAAACTTGACACCAGTGGCTCCTTTGTGACATAAATGCCTGGAAATGTTTTACCAGAAAAAGTTTTCCCATGTTCTGTACTCCTTCTTATGGTCAAACAGAACCCTTCTCCAGCTTACACTTATTTATTCTTTTGGATATGAGATTACTGGAGGAAAAGCCTCGTGTGCTCAGGAGTAACCCCAGCTGGTCAGCAACATTGTTGTACATGGACTCCCAGTAAAACATAAAGGTTTTACTTCACTCAGTACAACACACAGAGCTCTTGGTCAGTGATAATCTCGTAAAATTCCTTTGGAAAATAACTCAATAACTTCATGTTAATTATGTGACAGGAGTTCATAATCTTTTTATAGGTGTTTCAATAGCCTAAAGAATGGTACACATAGAAAATAATGTTTTTTTTAATGGCAGGAGAGCCACAAAGAACACCTCATACAATGCCTAATCAACACTCCCACTTATTTACTTAGTAAGAGATCACTGCCTGTAGACAATTTAGAGGTCAAGGTCCAATAAAGTCCAACATTTGTTTTTAAGCAGCAACATATTTTAGATCCCAAACCTTGCACAGGGAAATATACTGATAGATTCAGGAGGCTGCAGCTTTGAAAACATCCCTGTGGTATCCACTAGGAGAGCTTTTGTCTGTTTATGGACTGACAGCCAATGGTGGACAGGTTTTTTTTCAAGTCTCCTTTTATGTGTACCTAATTCAGCAGCTACATTCAGCAAAAAAACCAATTTTTTTAAAAAAACACCAGCAAAACCAACAAATAAACAAACAAAGAAAACCACACATCAAGTTTTGAGACTTTCAGAACTGGTGAGCACCAGGAAAGTCAGACAAATCCATCAGAGAATACTGGACAGCTACAACAATCAAGCCTGTAGCAGTCTTAAAAACATTCAGCCAGGACCACAAGGTCACAGAAGTACTTTAAAAGTTACAGTATCGTGGAAGGCCAGACCAGAATATGCTAAATGAAACCAAAAACATCAGTTTTAATAATTTTTGAAAACTACCCCTAAAAATTTCAGCTTCAAGACCTCTCATCGAAGAAAATGACAGAAAACTGTCTTGATTAGCCATGACCCCCATAAAAATCTAATTTTTCACTACTGACACATTCGTCTGCCAAAGCTACTCATCAGATTAAAGGAAAACCACACAAAGGAAGAACTCGCCAAGTCTGTAATGGTTTCTTTTAGATCAGTTTTTCAGAACTTGAATGACAAAGAACATCACATAATCTAAATAATTTTTATTATTTTCAAAATAAAGAACAACTATCTGCTAAGAAACTGCTTCCTCAGATAAACTTCCAACTCTTTCAGCTCTTTTCTTACCATTTTTATATTGTTTACCAAAATATTTTCCTGGTATCAGATATTTCATTGTTTAAGAAATACCACAGAAAACTAATACATCTTTGTTTCCCATTCCTTTGGAATCCATTGGGTTTTTTTTTTTTGACATTTTAATTTCCATGCATTTAAATATTTAGCCTTTTTCTTGTCTTAGTAACACCTAAAAATCAGTCTCTCAGCCTTGTGAATGACATGCATTTTTGTATCAATCTTCTGTTAGCCTAGCTAGGAATTATACCAGTTTAATTTACAAAATCCATACCTCTCAAATGCAGGGCACCAATTTGTTTAAAGACTTTCCACCTCTTTTCAGCTGAAGACACTGCAGTGAGATCATCACATCACTGAGCAGCAGAGTGGTGCAGGATAGTTCTGTTGCTTTTTTATTACCTGGGACATGGATGGATTGCAATTCACATCGGGTCCCTCCAGGAAGGTTTCATCACCACCCATCTGCAGGAGCACTGAGGAAAGCACACCCCAGTGTGGATCTCATGCACAAAGGCTTTCCTAGAGAGCAACCAACATCTCTGCAGTGCACAGAGAGGCTTCCCAGCCAGAACGAGGGAAATGCAGACACATGAGGGCGATTCAGGAGAAATTTCAAAAGAAGAGCTACAGCTGCTCCCCTGCTGACGCACCAAACCTGATGATAATACCTGAAAATTGGAGGCCCAGACTTAACGCTGTGTGTTTACAGTCTTACATAGATTTTGCTGTAATTCCTCCCACGTATTCTTCCCATTCAAAGTCAGCAGGAATCAGCTGGAGTGTTTCCCTGAAAAAGTTGCTAACAGGGGTTAAAATGACAGACGAGGGGTTGTAGACAGTTTCATATCTACATAAATGCATGGTGGACAAAACATGGAAATGGGCACTGTCTTATGAGTCTGGGTTTTTACTGTTTTCATCTTTGAATGTTCTTTTCCTTCTTTCCTCCTGGTCCCAGAATGCAGAAAGGTACTTCTTCTGATTTAATCTCTGGATCATGTAGAAATACATGTGTTACATTTTGCTACACGTGCTGTATATACCTCCTAAAAGTAATCGTTATTTAAATATATTATTCATATTAATTATACATTATATAATGTTACATAATAATGTATAACAATATATAGTGTATAATTAATTCTATAGTCTAGACTAATATCTAGTTAATATCTATTAACTTCTAATTAAATACCTTCACTGGGAGTTTTTCTGTGTGCTGTTTGAGCTGAGAAATGCCCTGTCCAAAGCCCTCAGTGCTATCCCACCTTGCTGGTTTAGCAGTAAAAGGCAGGTCAGTTCAGGAAATGCAGTAGTTCCTCCGCTGGACTCAGCAGAAAGGAGTGAGAACAGTAAATAACCACCAAAATGCTCACTTCTTTTTTAACGAAATGTTGACGTGATTGGACATGGAAGTCTAAATTCATCTGCCAACATGATCAGTATTTACTGCACAGAAACAACCTTTCCCACATGACCAAGAAAATAACATAAACAGAAAATTACTCACAGTCCCCTTCCTCTTGTTCATTGGCCTGACCTCAAGGAAGTGTGAAAGATTTAAAAAAACAGCCCAGCGAAGACTAGGAGGATGCAATACACTACTGGGTGAGTGAACATGTCAGAAAATAAGATTTAAAAGTTCTTTTACCATAGGCCTTAAACAGCCAGTCAGCATTCCCTACAGGAAAAACATGGATACCCCTCAACCTACTCTGAGCTACTTGCCTGTCTTAATCTACAGAGCACAGCTTCATCAGAATGGTTTCAGTACATATGAATTTAGATCCTTCTCTATCTAGACAGACACTAAAATCAGGTTGTTTACTGTCAGCTAATTATTTATCAGCAGCTCAGATCCAGGAATGCAGTGGAAGAAGGTAACTCATGGCTGGAGGATCTGTGCCAAGCAGATCCATCAAAACCTCAAATCCTGCCAAAGAAGCACCTTCTTGTGTGCTCCTGGTAGCCCATTCTTTCAGTCCTTGCTGTAGATCTCTGTTCTGATTTGACTAAAAAGAGGCAGAACTGGAACTTTTCACAGAGTACCTGAGATGTGTGCAAACATTTTGCTCGGTTGGGGTGATCAGAACACTGAAAGAGCAACGTGACCAACCTGAAACTACTCATCTTCCAAAATGCTGCACTAGTAATTGTAGAGAGCAGCCACAGGAGATGGAGGGTGCCTTTTTCTGTGTCTTCATCTCTTTCCATAATGCAGAGCTGGATCTAGGGAAGGATTCGTGCCCCACATGCTCACAGCCCTCACCCCTGCAGCAGCTCCTCTGGCAGTGAGAACACCAACCCAGATGCACCAATTCTGATGGTTTTTGGGGAGTTTCAGGAGCTGAGAGGCACGGAGTCAGTGCTCAGGAGGCTGCCATCCGTGGGAGGTGGCCCTGGAATTCAGCAGCTGGCACGGAGCACTCTCGGAGTTGTTCAATCAGAGCTCCAGCTGCGAGAAGCAGCCACGGCGCTGGAGGTGTCCTCATTGTTTGTGAAATCATTGTTAATTAAGGTGAGATCTCACTGTGCTGGTGTTCAGCCAACACGGGGAGAAATGGACCTTTCCCTGACAAGTTTATCATTCAAACAGGCTACACAAGCTAGCATAAAGGATGATTCAAAATATAAAAGGTATATTTTATTGTTTCTGAAAGCTTTATTTCCACAGGCCCCCAACTACAGTCCCTCTGATTAGCTGATTAATCTCATGAGCAACACAACCATGAGCAATATGCCTTTCCCTCTGTTTCACTCAAACAATAGTGACATAGGTATTGACTGGCTGAGAGATGCTTCACCAATACCAGCTCAGATTTCAACAGCTGCCTTTCAAACCTGTGTCTCTCTTCTTCTCCCAGGGCAAATGGTTTCCCACAGTTCACACCTCTGGGTCCACAAGTGACTTCTACCTGGTTGGAGCATGGTAGGAGTCAACCTGATGCCTTAATCTTTAGCTTTTATATTTTTCAGATTCTGTGCTGGCTTAGTGTGTAGTTCTGGAATTCATATTAAAGGGTTGGTGAGCTGTTTTCACAGAGTAGGAAGACAAAACAATTCCTTTCTAGCTTGGGACCAAGAACAAATTTTAGGCCCAAGAGTGGAAACAACAGTGAAGAGAGAGAGAGGGAACAAGGAGGATGGAGCTTCATAACCTGAAGCTGTAATTGCACAATTAACTCCAATATGCTGATGGACCAAAACCTATCAAAGTGTGAGGCCTCATGACCGGGGATCCATTTTGGGACCATTTGTGGGTTTGACTTGGGTGTAGCCCTGGTGGGGTTCCTGCACTGCCCAAGCTGGATCCTTTCAATAAATACCTTTTATCCTTTTGTTCTACCTGGTCTCTGTTTCCAAGTCAGCCTTTCCAGACATCAATCCCAAACCCTCACATTCCCTCCTTTGACTTCTGGTGCTTTACTTTTTTCTTTCTTGACTGACTGAACATCAGTTTGACTTAATTTTCGCACTGCCCATTCTGTAATCATGATTATGGTGAGTGATGTAATTTTGTTTTCAACCTGAACTCAAGCAATGGTCCTGAGGGTGACATACTGTGGAAATTAATAATTAACTCTGCACATCACCGGGCACTATGGCACATACCCAGCTAAAGGAGCATAATATACTTGTAAAACTACAAATAAAACTTCTTATCTGATGTTTGAAACCTAATCACTCCGTGGTGAAAGTGTCCCAGGGTGCTGACCAGCACTGAGGCCTGGCTCTGAGCCTCAAACACAGAGAGAACCAATCTCTCTGCTCCCAACAGCTGGAAACCCAATGCTCATCCTGCCAGGATCTTTTCAAGGAGATTGTTGCCCTTTGTGTTGAATTTTTGCTGAAGTCTAAGGAAATGTGGCTGACCTCAGGGATCAGGAAAATTTTCAGTTGTCTTCTGAAGCAGCAGCATCAGAGTAAAACAGGTTTTTCCCTTCCTGCTCCTGATTCCCTGCTTTGTCCTCACACGTGTATGTGCCATGTGTTGCACACAAACCCAAAAAAAGACTGGAGCATTTATCCATGAGCGTGTGCCTCTGTGCAGATATAATTTACCCAGAGAGGCAAATATTGCCTAGTGGAGGAAGCGTAGTAAAAATGGTGCATGAAAAGCACTGTTCCCGGTGTTTACTGCATCCTGTATCACCACTTGGACTCCACGGCAGTAGATCAGCTCTATTAATCACACACATTCCTGTAGCAATCACCAAAATGAGTAAAAGCACATTTGCTTAAAGGAAATCCGGGCCTAGACTGCTCTTTATAAACATTCACAGACACAAATTATGTTCTTGATTGAGATTTTGGCTCTACCACGTTTTGCTCCTGACTTCTCTGGGAGGCAGCATTGCATGTGCTCTACGCCTCTGGAAGGCAGAGCTTTTAAGGTTAATTGACATCCAATTTATGCACCTTAGCAATCATACCTAGTGATCAACATAGCACAGGAGTAGTAAAGTTTTATTTGTAATTTCAGCTGTAAAGCTCAAAGCTATCAAGTACAACAAATTATGTTTAGTAATGTGACTATCCAATAATGTAAAATTCAGTGACAGTGTTTTCCACTGTGTGGGCTGTGTGCACTGTGATTGTACTTTGGCTTGGTAGTCTTGTGGCTTCTCACCTCTTTTTCTCTTTTCCAAGCTGCTAGCTATGAGATACCTATAAATATGATTTTTAACTCTATTGGATTTCTTCACTTACAAATGAGATCATGGCTGTGCCACAAATACACGCAGATCACAAAGGAAGAAATAGAATATTAACACGTTTCATCCTACTCTTGAATCTCATCCTGGAGCGTGAAGAGGTGTCTTGTTGCATTGTCAGAAACAATGCTCTGAGGCTCTGAGAGCCTGGCTACCTCCAAGTGAAGGAACACACAACTCAAGTGTGTGAGAGTTCCTGTGAAATCCAGACTGATTTGATTTGACAAGCAAAAGTAAAAAATTAGCTATTCCTCTGACCATGGGTCCATTTGTGTTATAGAGGTAAATCAGACCGTGGTATTTACACGCCCAGCACAAGTAATGCAGTAAGAAGTACTGTTCCACCAACCTACAACCTGCAGATGACAAACCTTATTATGCTATGGCTATAAAACTGACACCAATTGTATACAATTTCTGAACATTTATGTTAAGCTTCAAAACGTGGATTCACATCCCTAGTCCTTTCTTAAATCCATAGCCATAAACTAGCCCTCTATCAATTTTAGCCTCTTTTAGCACAACCTCAGAATTATATTTGGCATCTCTATCTGGCACATACAATAATTGCCAGCAACAGTAACCATTTCTGCATTGAGGTCACCGAGTATATCCACTGCTGTGTGAAGTCTGGAGAGCACAGGACTGCCCGGCTCAAAAAGTCCAGGGAAATAGGAAAAACACAACCCAGAAATTGCCGGAGCTTTCAGCTGCATTCGAGATGTAGTGCTCAGATCTCAGCAGAGCTTGCCCTCTCCTAACCCCTCCTTATCTTCCCCTCCTCCCCACCATACACACACACACACACACACACACCAGATCCTAGAATTGATCCTCTCGTTTAACAAAAGCCTCTGTCCGTCCCTTTCTCTGCCAGGAACAAGACCTAATCCAACTATCCCGTCCCATAGGAAATGCGCCAGCCAGGCAGCCCGCAGGTGATGGCAGCGCCGGCTGTCTCGGGGAAAGGCACGAAACCCGAGCATCCCCCGTCCACAGAGCAGCCTCTGTTCCGCGAGCAGCCAAAAAGGATGCGGCAGACAAAGAGAAGCGCCCGGCCCTTCCCGCTGCCGGCGGTGCCGGGCACCGGGCACGCTCCACGTTCTCGCCGTGTCCCTCCGGGAGCGCGGCTCGGCCCGGCGGGGACCCGGTGCCCCCGCAGCAGGTGAAACTGCTCGGGGCAGGGCAGCCCCGCGGACCCGCGGCCAGGGCGGTGACGGCCCCGCGCTCCGCCCGCGCCCCCGCGCCCGCGCTGCTGCTGCTGCTGCTGCTGCTGCTGCTGCTGCTGCTGCTTACCCGGCTCGGCGCGGGCACGGCTCGGCAGGAC
>VXBQ01014514.1:261655-281028 GCA_013400175.1 Phainopepla nitens
GGCGCCGAGCTCGGTCCCCGCCCGCCGGGACACGTGCGGCGCGGCAGCGGCTCTCGGCGATCTGACACCTCCCTCGGGTTCTGAATTAACGGTGCCCGACGCTGCCTTCGGGTTTAAACGGAGGCGCGGCCGCTCGCGGCGGGGCTGCGACCTGGCGAGGCTGAAACTCTCTCTGCTCACTGGGGGAAGCGTTCGTTGCCAGCTGATGTCCCGACCTGGGCGTCGCCGGGCCGGGACATCTCCAAANCGCCGGGCCGGGACATCTCCAAAGATGTCCTTCGTTATCCCAGGCACCAGCCAGCATCTCCTCTTGGCAAAGCAGCCCAAGCCCTGCTACAGCGCCGATCGGCACTGGCAGCATTTCTGCGAGTGCAGCAGCAGTTCTGAGAATAAAAAAGCTCGAGTGTCCGGCAGGAGGTGACCAAATTGGCAGCCACGTCCTCAGCCACCCGCTGCGCAAACACGGGAGAGGTCTTCTCTGCTCGCCTCTCTCCTGTGCTCGCTCCATCACTCCTTCCCTGGCCCCAGCCAGGGCTCAGCCGCCTAGACTCAAAGGGAAGCTCCAAGACAGAGGTTCCTCTCTGTTTTGCTTTGAGGTACACCGGGAGATCAACATGAAGCGCATGAAATGTGTTATGGACAGAAGAGGGGTGAGCCCCAGCTCCTGCCTCAGTCACGGTCACACCCAGCACCGGTGCGGTCCATTTAGGGTTTTCTCCAAGTCCTAATTGCAGCAGAGGCAGCGTGAATTCTTTATTCTGGTATCCTCTCTTTCCTGAACGGCACCCATGAATTCTTTCAGCTCCAGACCATGCCTGCGGGCAACAGGCAGTGATGGTGGGAGGAGGAGCAGTGCCAAGGTGGGGTTGGGACACAACACGCTCCAGGACCCCGAGAGCTGATCCCGAAAGGCTGCAGCGTTGCTTACACTCAGGAAAGCTGTCCCAGCCTCCCAGCAATTCTGCTCTGCTGGAAGTTGTCGTACTGAGAAATTCTGAGAAATCAGGTTTGAGGTGGAGCAAGCCTCAGCATGGGCCAGCCACAGCTTGACACCCTGGTACCCAGCCTCTGGCAGCATCCAAAGCCCTGACAACCCATAATTACATATTTATCTGACTGCTTCAGCATGCTCCTGGTGTCACCAACACAATTATGCTGTCCCATTTCCGCCGCTTTACTTTTCCCCCAAATCACTAATTCATTCCGTGCAAAATTAGCTTCCCGTTGATGACTGGTAGCGATTATCCAGAGCAAAGATGGCAGTTTATGATTATTACAGTGAAATGGAGCTTGCTCATCACTCTGCTTAACCCAGGGACAGCGCGTTTAGTGCAGGGCCCTCTGCTGGCACCTGCTGCAGGGAGCCCTGCACAAACCTCATTTCATCATTTTCGTATTTTTCTAGATTTTGTCATAACTCGGCTTTGTAATAGAGCCATCAATAAGCTAATTTTGACAGCACTTTTTTCAGTCTAGCTCTTAAGCATTATGGCTTTCTCTTAATTTTCCATTACAGTGTGAGTGTGTGTGTGTGTGTGTGTGTGTGTGTGTGTGTGTGTGTGTATTATTAGCAGATTGAGTTGTTATTTCAAAGAATTTTAAAAATGTGTATTTTCCAGAATGAGGACTGGATCTTTTACATCTAATGAAAAATCACTGGGGTTTCAAAAAGCAACTGTAATTAGCTACTTCCCAAACTTTTCTAATCCTGTTTGGGTTGGGTTGGTTTTTGGTTTTTTTTCCAGATCCAAAGTTGCCTTGCTTGCAGTAGACCTACTGCAAGCATTCCGAGTCTTGCTTCTTTTTATGAAGGAAGCCATAAGATGAGGACTTCACTCATGGATAAGAAGTGACTGTGGCCAGGCAGTGACTTCTCTGTGAAGCTGGTGGCAGGCCATGGTATCTCCTTGCAACAGAACAGTTGCCATTTTTCATTTTCATTAAAATCTCACTCCCCAGATACAACCATAGAATGGAGTCCAGCCTCCAGGCACCTCTGCCAACAGGGTGTAGATGTTCCCAATCTGCCATTCCAGGGTCTGAGGAGAAGAATCCATTCAAATGTGTATTTCAGTCCCTCAGCATAAAGCTTTATGGTTCTAACAAAGAATACACAGCACTGTTACCCAGGACAAGGGCAAGTAGAATTATCTGAACCCGCTTAGAGTACAAACCCACCCCTCCTGAGAGAGAAAATGCAACTTCCTTCCTGCAGGTGAAAGGCAGGAAGATCCAATTAACATTAATCACCGTCAAACCTTACCTATGACTTAATAAGGCTTCCTGCACAGCAGGACAGTCACAGCGTGGGGAGAGGCAGGAGGGGCTGCAGCCTTCCCCGGGCGTTCCCAGTGCTCTGCAGTGCTCCAGACACCAGCTGCTGAACATTTCGGGTCTATTGGGAAGTCACAGCTCTCTAGTGGGGAGCAGCACAAGTCACAACCCTTCCAAAACTTCGCCTCGTGCTGCCTTGGTGCACCTGCAGGAGCTGGACTCCCAGTGTGCCTGAGCTGCAGGGATGAATGGGACTCCACCACGACCACCAGGACTGCTCTGTGAGTTGTACCAAACTGTAGCTGCTCTCTTGCTCCCAGAGAATGATCATCTCTCCAGCTGAAAACCCAGGCTAATTCATGGAGACAGCACAGCTCCACCCTGAACCCCTTTGTTCCCCTGCAGGTCTGTGGCCTGTGACAGCCCCATTGACTCTAGAAGCTTTTCCTTGAACGAATTTGCCATCTTAACTGCAGTACAAACCTGTCCTTTTCATTTAGTGACAGGGAAAATACCAAATTTTAAACCACTGTTTGTCATCCTGAAGACAGTTAGAGGAAGATGACTTACACATAACTGCCTGTCCTAGTCCACTCCTTCCACAGGACGGGAAAGAACAGAGGGGACAGCTGGACATCACTAATGACAGAAAGCAAGAACAGAAAGGACTTCATAAGCGGAGTATTCACTCTGAAAGGCTCAGACTGCCTTTCCTTGTTTGTTAGACGGTGCCAGAAGTGAGTGTGAAATGCACCAAGCCAGTGGCCCTATTTGCTATGGGAAAAGTGTGGGATCTAGACACCAATATGCATTTAAAAGTTAACAATACATGAGGCTAGCTGTAAAGCTGTAAAGAAGGGAAAGGAAGCAGCTTTTTTTTTTTTTATGTATCTACATAATTTGGACACAGGTGTTTACACACCACCTGAGGCACAGAGCTGCAGGTAAAGCTTTGCAGACACTGTGACCAACTGCACTGAAGAGTGAGTGCTGTGACAGACCCTCAGCAGCAGCACCTTGTATTTAGAAAATTAAAGCTTTCTGTCAGTTCTGAAATATTTTGGTACCAAAAATATACTGCACTGTCATATCAGTCTTCTACATTTCATTTCTGACTGACCCTTAAATGCAGTGGAAGGCACAAGAACCATCTCCCCACAAGCATGTGTGAGCACCCAGCCGCCAGGTTTCAGCAGCCCCATGGCAGAGTGAGCACATTTGGCTGACAACAGCACCTCCAAATGTGCCTTCCACGGACATCTGGTCCATACCAGCTGGCCATCTGGAGCCACTGATCATGTGGGGCCATCTGTGGCAGCAGGAGCACCTTCCTGCTGGCCTGACAGCAGTTGCCACCAGCTTGGCAGAAACCTCAGCAGCAGTGAGATGTCCGCTGGTATCTGGGCCAGATCACCTTCCTCTAAGGCTGTAAAAGTGGGACATCCAGAACAAAGAGCCTTCAAGGTGTGGCTGCACTAAAGATGGCTTCTCAAGATCCTCTGAAGCAAGCCTTGAGAGCTAATAAAATTAAAAACCTCAGAAAGAAGCTCAGCTGAATGATTACATCAGAATTTTAGAGCCCTCCCACTGAATTTTCATTGTCTTTGCCTTCATGTAACACAGCAAAAAATAAAAGCCATCAAAGTCATCTGCTGCAATATATATTTTAATTCAAAGTGAATCTTGACAGTAATACACCATAAATTCTTATTTTGACACTCACCAAAATAGTCACCTGGAAAACCCGCTTTTTGTGACAAAGTACAGAAGGCTTGGTCACATTTAAATCACTGAGAACTAGAAAGAAATACTATCGCAAACTGTAAGAGACATTACATCCATAAAAAATTTTCCCAGTCCTCATATTGTAATATTGCACAGTGCAATTGCTACATGGCGAACTAGTGTAGCAGAGAAATCCAAAGCAAAAAAAAAGCCACAAATCTACAAATTGTAAAACAGTAACAGTTCAACCTCATTAATCAAGTCTCTATCACTGGGTGTTTCTAGAACAAGTCTTCCTACAGCTTGCAGTGTGATTTAACTTTTACTTAACACAAACCACGTTAATTAGCAGTAAAAACAGAAAATTTAAAAATTAAAACAAAACAAAAAAAAGAGTTAATACAGTAGCATATTTGACCAATAAAACACCCTGAAGTTAAAAACCGAACACAAGAAATTCATATAAAACCTTGCAAATTAAAGTAATATGCAGATATGCAATTCCGTAGTCATGCAGTGTTTTATTTAAAAAAGGCATTAAAACGGTATCGTGTAAAAATGCTTCTCAGAGGATGACTTTTTTCACAGGAAAGGCCCTCACCCTGAAAGCTTTTGGTTTTTTTCTGCAGATGGGCCCCAGACGCTTGCAGTGACAAGAGTCCGTTCTCTCCGAGTACATCGCGGGAGGAGGGGGAAAAGTCACCTGGTGTGTTGAATTTAAGCTGTGGCAGGATCCTAAATATTTCATCCTTTGAAATGCAGACATTTCTAAGATTACAATACAAAGAAAGAGCAGCAGATCTAATTTGGGGTGCATTTACAGCAACCTTGTCCTGCACATGGCAGGATACTGCGGTGACACACAGAGAACCATGTTGATTTAACTAGCACGTCAGCTCCAAACCTTAAGCACAGTAAAAAGAAAGCACAGAAAATACATCAGACCCATGATGATCCCCCGTGGCCCCAGGAAAAAAAAAATAATTTTTTTTTTTGGTTTTTTTTTTTTTGTTACCACAATACAAAAATCCATGTGCTCCATTTGCATTGGTGGTTCTTGGTGTGTCCATTGCCTGCAATGGAGTGAGCACCAAAAAAAGGGAGTGAACACAAAACTGCCTGCTGGACCACACAGCACGAGTTGGAAGTGGTTAAAGGTGGACACCCAATTTGACTCCCTATGTTTAGGCTTTACACACGTGTTGGTAAGGTTTCAAATTAATCAGGATACTCCTAGTTGCTAATGTATATTTATACACACACACACTTGTACAAAATGCATAGAGTTGATTAATAAAAACATCAAAGCTTTTGGGAAAAGTTAGGTTTCTTAATTTTCAGTGTGATTAAAAATGTACTGCTGGTATTTACCTTTTTTTTTTTTTTTCAATGATCTAATACTGTTGTATTTTAGTTATTACTTTAAAAATAAATCAAATGTAGGCACATTTATTTCATTCAGACATTCATTAAATAAAACACTGCTTGTGTTAGCGGAGTAAAGAAAAAGATTACCAGTTATTAGCTTATTGACAGAGTTAAACTCAAATGCTTTGCACTCTTATTCCAGTCAACATTGCAAGGATTGTATTCCAGATTTTGTTTTAAAAAAAGTTAAGTCAAGCCTGCAAGATGCAGCTTCTTAAGTGTCTACACAATGCCAATATGAAAACATAAAAAAATTAAGTTACATTAATACATCCACTTATATATGCAGTGATGAGCTCAAAGTTAATGGAGATAAAATACTAATGCAAATAACACACCCCAAAAAAACATACGCAATCATCTTCCATCATTTACAGTATAGTAGTTACGACACTTCAAACATGAAAACAAAATAAAAATTTTAAAAAATCAAAAAAATAAACCAAACCCAAAACCCAGCTTCTATTTCATGTAATTAGACTTGTACAGAAATTAGAAGGCTAAGAAAGAACTAGTTAATCACCTAATTTCACAGCTATCTGAAGTGGCAATCATTATATAGCAGCTTATCTATGATACATTCAAGATAAATGATACAATTTATTACTTGCCCATAAGCTAAAACACAGCCTCAGCTTAATACCTTCCATAAATCCCATCTCTACCCTACAGTATACTTGAGGTCTATGAAAAAGTAGCTACCTTTTATAGGAAATGGATGATTAAGTCTTTGGTGCTGCAAAAGCAACTTCATTTGAACAAAACAAAAAACGAAAAGACACACTTCCTAAGGAGAAAAAAAAAAAAAAATGCAAAAAGCATGTAATTTACGTCCCTGACGGAATGTATTAAATAAGCAAACACCCACAACAGGCTAAAACAAATACTATTCATGTAAAAAGACTAAAATCTCTCCCATGCATAAATGAAAGATTGCACACAAAGAACTCACATCTTTTTCAAGCTTCAACAGTAAATATTCTGCTACTAGTTATTAAATACTGCATGGTTTGCTCAAGCTAAGATGAAACCACATCATGGATCAATGAGCACTTGGCTTCTCCTTTCATTAGCTAGTCAGTCATGCCTACCTCACCTCTAAACATTTTATTATATCCAATTAGACAAACACTTTTAAAATAAACTACTTAGGTCATATTGCAGTTCCATTTACCAGTATGAAATACTGTCTGGTGTGTCACTACTCAATAGCTACTGAATCAACTTTCCTTAAGCACTACTGAAGTCCTGTCTTGAAGTTAGATCATTCTGGGAGGAAAAAAAAAAAAAAAGACAGCAAAATTCAGCTACAGCAAAACATGCTGCCTTCTCAATCAGGAAAATACACCCAATACTAAAATAATACCACACAAAACCCAAAATGAGCATTACGCTATCAAAAAATCAGCAGATCTGAATTTTTAAGTGCTGCAGTCCTCAACATTTATATATAAGTAATAACATTAACAACCTCAAATATTTAAGGCACTATGTGTGGGAACAGTTTTACAATGCAGCTGAGATTATTAGGACAACAACATTTAAGAGCAATGTTTAGGCCTTTTCTTTGCCCATGCAAAAGACACATGCAATGTGAAGAACAACAGCTCAACTTTTAGATAAGTGACTCAACATTTAAACACCAAGGTACGCAACACAAACGAGTTACTTCTACACTGTACTGCTGACACATGTGCATCTGTTGCTCTAGTTCTGTACACTGAATGGCTTCCCAAATGTAGACGTGTCTTGCACTAGTTAGAAGGCAATTTTATAAAAAATAGCAGGAGCAAAACCAGATTTCTGCTCCCATAAGTCACCTGTCTAAAGTTACTATATAAGAAGATAACATGACCAAAGACAAGTTATACCAAATGTGCAAAACACATTAAAAGTGAGTTGTTTTTTTTAAAGCTCAGAGTTGTTTAAATTGCACCCAAGTCTACATGATTCAAAAAAATAATTTTCCTGTTGTGCCATGGCTAATACGTAACAAACACCATGTTTCTTCTCAAACCAAACTTGTGTGTCGCGGAGCTTCCTCAGCACGCCGAGTCCTCCTCACATGAAGGGGTACTGGCTGAGCTTGGTGGGGCTCAGCGGGAACCCCGCGTAGGCGGCGGGCGAGGCCGCGATGTACGGCTGGGGCGGGAAGATGGGCTTGTACTGAGTCTGCTGCACGGTGGGGGAGGGCAGCAGGCGGGGGTTGATGCCCACGGGCACCTGGTGCACGATGCCGCCGGCGTGGCTCAGGCCGTAGGCCGGGCGCTGGAGCAGAGGTCTGGAGGCGCAGGGCGAGGCCAGGAGGTGCGCCACGGGCGCGGCGGTGCCGAGCGGCGCCGGCGACGCGAACGGCAGGATGGCGGGCTGCCCGTGCCCGCCCAGGTGGGAGCTGCCCAGGTGGGAGCTCCCCGGCAGGTGGCTGGGGCTGCCCTGGGGCAGCGAGAACGCGTGGAGGAAAGGCGGCTGCTGCTGCTGCTGCTGCTGCTGCTGCTGCCTCCGTGGGGCGAAGTTCCCGTTCCACTCCTGCGGCCCCGAGCCAAAGTGCTGGACCTGGCCACACACACACAGAGAAACGGGCAGGGCTCAGCGATCCTCCGAGCAAGGAGAGAGGGGAAAAATGGAGGAAAATGCACTAAAACTAGTCAACTTAAAATCGGGAGGAATATAGAGACAGGAATCATTAAATGCTTCGACAGAACAAAAAAGATACATTAGCTATGTAAGGTAGCAGCACAGACAGTAAGAGATGGAAAATGGAACACAAGTTATTTCAATGCTCTTGCAAAGGGAAAAAAAAAAAAAAGGATAAAATGCCATGCTGGGCTGTTTTAACAGAAATACCATGTATCACATGAGCAAGGTGCTTATTCCACTCTACTCAGCACTGGCTTGGCATCAATTGGAAGTGCTGCATTCAGTTTGGGCACCATAATGAGGCACAAAGAGGACAAATAGGAGAGAAATTTTAGAGGAGAGCAGAAAAAATAATAAACGGATTGAAAATATCTGAGACAACTAGGCAAACAGAAGTCTAGGTCTATGATCACAGGAAGATGTGGCAATCATTAACAGTTATCAAGAGAAAAGACTAAAAATCAATTACTCCCATTAAATGATGCAGACTTCAAACTACACAGGGCATCTACCAAAGAAGGAAGGATCAGCATAAATTTTTGCAATGGAAATAACGTTCTACACTTTCTGCCAAGAGGCTGAGGAGCTCCAGACATTGAAGAGATTAAAAATTAATACCATGCTGATCATATTAAGGTTTGCTTAGAATTAATTAAACCAATCCTTTTGCATAATCATGCAGAAGGGGAGACTGTGTCACCCACCCAAATGTTTCTTTCAATCTAAACTATTCAAGTCATTATTGCTAAATCCTCTTATCTACATATAGCATGCTTTTATTTAGCATTTAACTTACAATATTCACAGTTTCTCTGCAAGACTTACACAAACAGGTACTGCTCTGACACTCATGTACCTCCAGCTATCTAACTAAAAGCTCAGAGCAGCTACAGCTCCAAGATAATGAATTAAAAGGGGCTTAAGCTTGATGTCATGTGTCAACTTCAGTCCTCAGCCACAGCAGACACATTTACTGTGTTGTTGGGCAATGATAAAAGTAACTTTTAAATTGGCTTTTGATATCTTCTAACATTGGATGGAACTACAAGCACAGTCTCATCTCCCCTCCAGCTCCATTACCTGGCAGCAAAGGTAAGAAATAGTTGGGTTTGCTGAGCTCTATCTCACCTCTGGATACTCAAACTAAAAGATTTTCATGCACACTACTGACAGAACAACACTGAGATACAGCTGCAGATTTTAACTGCACACTATGAGTATTTTAGCATTTGGATGTAGGAAAAATAAATGTGACCATATTTTTCTTTTTGTCTAACACGTTTCTTTTTGCTTTGATATTGTGCGAGCATCGACCATTTTCTCAGTGTGGCTTTTCTGTTATTTTTTAAAATAGAGCCAGCTGTTTTAAGAAAATGACCCAAAATGAAAGATACTTATGACTCGCTCGGTAAGTTGAAATCCATTTTTCATAATTTGAACACTTCTTTAACCAAGCTGCTGAAAACCTGCAGCTGCCACAGACAGCAACCAAAACTGTGAGCATTCAGTTTGGAACTCAACTTCTCCAACTCCACATCTGGAGCCTGCTGGATGCAATTGCACATACCTGACTGAAGTTTCCATGCTGCTGATGGAATGCTGATGTCAGTTTCTGCTGACGGTTTCCTACCCCAGAAGACTGGTTTATTCTTCCCAGGACAGACCGACCCTTTCTCAGTGGCTGGCACGTAGCATCTTCCAAGACAGAAATAAAAATGTTATGCTTTTGTTGCCACTATTCTCTTCCGGCAAAAGTTAGACAAGATTTCATTTGCTTAAGCATGCAGGGAGAAATAATAATACAATACACCAATTAGAGTCAAATCCTAGCACTGTTTAAAAGTGGTTACTACAGACTAGCAGTTGTATGAGTAGGTCAAAATCTTCACATATATATTGAATAAATACTGAAAATTGTATTCTTCTCTATCGGCATAGAAAGAGAAAAACACCTGAACTAACTTACCCATATTCACCCTCTGTTCCTCAAGATGTAACCCGTTTTCAAGTCTCATGGGTGGTACCACTACTGTGCAAACAGTTGATTTGGTTTCGGGGTTAACCGAGGCTCTCGCTTCCTTATTTTTATTGTTATTGTCTACAAAGCCATTTTCCACAAAGGGGCTGTCATGTCCTGAGGAGTCTGAGCTTGGGGAACCATCCACTGTATCACATCCACTTTCCTGTTCGTCATCTGACATACTGTCAAAAAATAGTATTGTGATGAAGCAAAGAGATTTTCATGATAGAGGTATATTTTCTTAAATTTACACATTACATTCACAGAAGTGAAATTACTCAAAGATGGATAAAAATGTTGCATTGTAATCAGACAAGCACTTCAAACTCATCCTACCCATAAATTGCAAGGCTCTGAGAAAAAGAGATAACTTCTTTATACTAAAAATTGATGGAAAACATGCTTAACTTAAAGCACACAAGAAACAGCAGTGAATTAACTAATGCCTAAACATATGGTCAAGTCCTTTAGTGATTTTACAGCTCATGTAACATATCCTTATTGCATGTTGCTTAAAATAGGACAATACAAATAAAACCTATGAAACAAAACAAACTTATGAAAATTAACTTTTTGTGAAAAGTACTTTGGCACTATGAGGGCTAGCACAAAAGTCTGAAGATTTAACCAACAGAATCAGGAAATTCTGATTAATTCTGAGTAGTTTTGTTCAAGTAGCAAATAGTGATAATGTGACAAATACTGAGCACTTAATTGTACTTTTGTATTACTAACTTTTGATTCGAGTTGCTAATTATATGATTTAATATAAGTAGAATGCTACTGAAACCAGAATCCAACACACTCCTCTGCTGTTGACATAAAGTTGAACTACCAAGGGGAATTAAATTACAGGTCAGTTCCCTACAATGCAAAGAAAATACCACAAAATCAAGCAGCTCTTTATCTGAATATTTGAATGTTTTGATAATAAAGAATTTCAAAAGACTGACAATGTTAATGACCAACCAGTAAGACTACTATGATACAGACTCAGAGCTCCACGTCCTTGTCAATATATGCTCTGATAGAATCTTTATTATTTTAAACAAATTTTTTTGTTAGGACCTTAATTAGAATCCACTTTGCACAATGAAACTGCTGAAGGCTCAAGCTAGACATGAGGCAGTGAAGATAAAAATACTTAAAAGCTGTTCACATAAACAGTGTTCACCTAAGTGAGCCTTACTTTTGCTAGAAGAAAAAAGGCATCAGTGTCATTAAAGATTACAAGATACACAAAGGGAAAACCAGAGATTGCAAAAATTAAAAAATATGTGGTGACCAGATCTGTCACATACTACTTTGGCTTATTTAATCTTGCAACTCTAGAAGATTTTTGTTCCAAAGTTGCATGCAACATGTTTATATTTTCTGTGTGAACACCATTCATTCAGTGAATTCTGAAAAGCTTCCAATATTCTGAAAGCTTCCAATATTCCAACAGTTCAATATTCTGAAAGCTTCCAATGCAGCAAGACAGATCTGTTAGGAATGAGAATAGAGCAGTCTATGCTGTGCAACTGTAGGCCAGTAAATAAACTTTTAAACAGACCATTTACCCTCACCAGCTGGCAACATAACAAAACTTGTGCATTTTTTAGTATATGCTGGGCCTACTGTATACTAGGATCTTTCTTTTTGCTAAAAGGAGCCTGAGTTTTCACCTGTTGGGTCTCTTGCAAGGAGAGGGGCTGGACTGCTCCGAGGAGCTGGTGCTGAGTGTGCTGTCAGGGCTGCTGAGGGAGCACACACGGTCGATGTTCAGGGTGTTCTGGCAGGCTTCACACTCCAGGCTCCCTTTACACCTGCACACAAGAACACAGTCAGCAAACACACCATTCACCACTCATTTAGGTGCAATTGTGGAATAAAAAAGGGTCCATTATTAGAAAAGGCCCCTTAAATGTAACTCAACATCTGATTCCTTGCTTCTGTTACATCCAAATCAGGTTTTAAACTTTCAGTGTTCTTTTAAAATTCTAGACTAAACAAGCATTTTTTGAAACCTACTAAACGGGTAATATTTTTTACTGAATCAATACTAAACCAAGTAGATTAAAATATTTTATACAGCAGTTCAGAGCCTCGAAACCTTTGACAAAGCTTAGATTTAAAATACAAGTTCCTCCAGTTCAGAATTATTACAAGTAAGGATGAAGCCAAACAAACATTAAGCTTTTAAGCCTTGCATGCTTCTGTGAAGGCTCTGCGAAAGGAAACTCCACCTGGGGAGAATAGTCAGCATCTGCTTTTGCACCTTTTCACACTGTTAGAGAAGTATTTTCTACTACAGGTATGTAATAGTATCTACTGGATGCTACTGCTAGAATGGTAACATTGAGTATACACAGCAAGAATATTGCTCTTTAACAAGTAAACAGGACATGACATTATGAAAAAAACCCTGTGGTTTGGAAAGCCCACAGATTAATAAGGCAGATTTTTGACAGCGTCATTCCCTTTCCATAGCAGAGCGTTACAGAGTTAACTCTCTGCTGAAATTGGATTAGAAGCACAAGGTTTGTCCTTTTTCTAACTCAGATTCGCTAGCTGTGCTTAGGACAGCTGTATTTCAGCAGAGCTGAAGCAAGAGGAAGGCAGATGCTCACTCCCTCAGTGCGTGCGCTGGTGCCGCGTCGTCCTCGTCGGTGTCGCTGCTGATGGTGATGACGCTGGCGGGGCTGGGGGAGCCAGCCAGGAACAACGCCTGGCGAGGGCTGCTGGGCACACAGGGGCCAGGGGCCAGCCCCAGCGAGCCCTCCTGCCCCTCCGAGTTGAGATTGTCCTGTGCTTCCAAGCAGCTGAGCCTCTTGACAGCCTTCAGGTTGAGGATCTTTGGAGAGATAAAGGCCGAATTTTGGATATTGGTGTTTTGCAGCATGTTGCTCCTGTGGAGGAAACACATCGTTTGGCGTTTAGTGAAGCTCTGCCAAGAGACCTGGGAACTGTGCTGTTTTCAACAAAACCAAAGCAGGCAATGTGGGCTAAGCCACCAATTTAGAAAAACACAGAACAGTAAACACAGGCAAAAATACCTGGCATGGATGCTTTCAGACATTAACAAGAAAGATACCAAGTATGTAATACCAAAGACATCAACATCATATAGAGTGTACTGAAAATCCCATTTTCTTATAAAGGTAAAAACAAATGAAAATCCCATTTGGGGTGAAAAACAAGCAGAAAAAAAAAATCCAGACAGATTTCCTGCAAAGATTCTCCTTGAAAACAAAAGCTGGTAGCCTCCAGATGAATCCCTTGCTTAATACTGGACTGCTGACACTGCCCACATAACCCATACTTTCCCCCTTATGGAGATCCCACACCTTTGCCACTACTTTGCATGGCACTGGGGCATATTTTCTTCAGCAAGCAGCTGAAGTATTTTTGGCTATCAGTGAAAGATGACTGCAAGGCACACAGCAACCCTGTTATGCAGCCTCTCTTTATTTTCAGTTGTCTCAACTTGATTTACCCTCCCTCATGTAAACTTAGGAATGTCTCATTAGAGCTACCTCAGCATGTTCTTGTACCTCTGCAAAGCCTGTAATGACAACATTCCACCATGACAGGCACATACTAATCAAAAAGAATTAAAACTAATTAGTATTGCTAGTATTGTTCCATCTACCAAAATAACACTGAAAACTTAAACTTTTCCAAAAGACTGTCTAAAAAGAATTGTGTCCAACAAAGATGTCACTTTTACAAGTTGTTCCCTTGCCCACAAAACAGCAGTGACGGGTACACTGCCTTTGAATGTTCTGTGCAGGAAATATTCTACCGACCTGTTCTGGCACAGTCTGTTCCTCTTGGTAGCTGCAGGCTGAGGCCAGACAACGTGTGCAATGCCCACACTAATTGGCTGAGGGGCAGACAAGGTTATCTGATGTGTTAAAAGAGGCTGTGGTATCACTGAGCTGTAGTGGGTGCCCTGGGTAATCATCTTCCTGAGGAAAAGGAAAGGCAGGTTTATATTGCAGGTTGTTTGCACCAGCACCCCTAGTCCTTGTTAGATCACAGCCACTGAGGTGTGGCAGAAAAGCAGGTGGACTCACCCCCAATCTCCAAGCCTCTGTGGGCCAGCCACAGGATCAGAGGCCAGAGATGTGGCTGGAGCTGCCACTGGTGCTACCTGCTGCCATGCAGGCACCAGGATCTGCTGCGTCTGGTTCGACCACGCCTATTGGGAAGCACAGAGGGGTTTATGGCACAAGCAATTCTCTGAAGTTACACTCCCTGCTTGGAGCTCAGCAACAGAACTCTGCATTTAAAAACATTTATTGACTAAATAGGTAGAAGTTTTGCTTTGAAGTAGGCTAACCTGAGAAAGGATTCCTGCTCGAATCTGTAGTGGCTGAATTGCGTGGGCTTGGGTCACCAGTGGAACTGCATTATCCACCCTCAGGGAGAAACTGGTGGGTTTGCTGTGGTTTGTAGGAATTCCTGTCAAGGAAAAAAAAACCACACACCCAAGCTTTAGGCAAACAGCAGTCTGGCATATATTTTCTGAGCAAACACAGAGGACGATTTTAAAACATTTCACCATTTTTTAAAATGTGTTTATGATCTAATACAATAATTTAGACTTTCAAGCCAAACAAATTAACACCTAAAAGATTTTTGTGGCATAATTTATCTGCACAAATATTTGAGCTGTAGTTTCCAGAAAGAACTGCCAATAGCTACTGGTTGGAAACAGACTACTAGAAAGAGGAATGTCTTTGGCAGAAAGTTCTGCAGAGCTAAGCATTTACTCTTTATCACAAACTACATTAAAAGAATTTGAAAGGAAGCAGGCAAAAGTAAGCAGGACTGAATTTCAAAGCTTCTCAGAATGGACTCCTGCACACCTCATGCTCTGTATTTCCAGCAGGCTGAAACACATTCCTCTCAGCTTTTAAAGCTGGCAATGCCACATCTCTAATGTCCCTCTTCGCTACCATCTCTTTGGTGGCAAACAGTGTAAAACCTCCCATGTACCTCATCAAATATTTGCAGTAGAATCCATACTCCTATTCCTCTCTTCATCAAAATAATACAAACTATAGCACTGCTCACAAGAGCATAATGCAAAATAGATGCATCTCAAGCCTCGTATAGATTTCATTACTGTCATAGGAAACTAACACACACACAGCAATGCTGCAGTGTTTACTACAATAACATTTTTTTTGCATAATAATGTCTAACTATATTTAAAGAGGGATTTTTCTTAACAGGCATTGCAACAGAACAGCCATGCTTGAAGAAAATCCTGGCTAGGAAAAGATATCCCTGATCTCATCTTCTAACTGCACTTCATGCCTCATGCTTCACTCAAAAATTAAGCAATGGGTGTTCACAGGTAACTACTATAGAATTACTACACTAAAGTTTGTAAGTGTTTTGGTTGGGGTTTTTTAATCTTTACAGTACAGGATGAAAAGGTTTTCATCTGATGTAATTCTCTCATGTCATAACACAATACTAAATTATAACCACGCACTTCAAAGCTTTTCATTTTGAAATGCACTTGACTGATTTTTTTCCCCACAGCCATCTAGAAGAGCAACATCTTAACTCTGACAGAAGTAGAGAGTTTTAGCACGTCAGATATTCCACAGAGCAGCCAAGCTGGGAAACTTTGAAGCAGTGCCAGATACCACTAATATCTCCTTTTCATCTGTGCCAGCAACTTGTCATCTATGTGATGAAAACAATATATCCCCTTAACTTCAGCTGTAGCAGAATTTAAATTTGGAAAGTTATCATCATATTAAGAATACCATATACAAATGACAGATAAAGTGTCTGCCTGTACTGTTTCCTTTTCTATAAATCACTTCATTCATCTGGGAATAATAAAAACAATAGGGGCTTTTATTATGGAGTATGGCATTGTGTAAAAACATGTACAGTTTAAATAATTCACTGCTCAGAAAGAAATTCATGTGAAGCAGCTTTAGATGACACTGCCTGGTAAATACTCAGACCTTTCCTGAGTTTCTGGAACCCAAGGTAGATGCAGTTGCCACAAATAACACTACTGATAAAGTCTCCTGTATCTGTCTTTATCTAGAGAGATTAAGACTTCCTGGGGTTTAAGTTTAGGTTGAATATTTTTGGTTTGTTTCATTTCAGAGTGCATGTAGTGTGATTTCTGAAGCTTTAAAATGCAGAGGCAAAACTTCAAGACCTGATCTCAACATGAAGCTGACCATCACCAAGACAAATAAGTTATATCTTTGGAACAAAGACTATAATCAAGCTAAGTTAATAAGCAAACAATATAAAGTACCTTCTCGTTTCCATAAATTGCTATTACTAGGATAAGACACTGATACTCCCTTCATCTTTCCTGTTTCCTCTCAAATTTTATTTCAGAACACCCTCCTTATTGCTCCTCCTTTCACACTTTTTTCTTCTATTTCATCCAAGACAGAAATATATATGTGTGTGTGTAGTATATGAAGATGGGCTCTGGATTGCTTAAATAATTTTCTGTAGGTGCTGATTTGCTGTTTCTTTCAGAAAGGTGCAATGTATCTGCATCTGACTCACACACTGATTTTTAATGACATAATTAAGTTGGTTTAAATATAAACTTAAGTGGATATAATGGAAAACTCAAATATTGCTAACAGACAGGCGGTAACACTCATATTTTAGGAACTGTAACAATTATAGATAAATATACCTTGAATAGCTGGAGGACATATAATCAATGCTTGCTGGAAAACATCACTGCAACCAAACTGAGCAGTTCCTGCCTGCAATGGAATCCCTTGGTGCAGAACTGAATGGGCAGGTGCAGTTAATGCCTATGGGAACAGATTCAACACAGGCAACGTTATTGGAACTGTGAATCTACACCTCTCACGCACTTCTCTCACCACTTTATACAGTAAATAATTAAAACAACTTATAAAAATAAACATTTCAAATCCATTTCACAGGAAGCCATCACACCGGGCCACTAGAGGGCACCAGAATACAGCATTGGCAATCCCAGCTTGTAATTTAATTTGAAACATCTCCTAAATTATTCCTTTAAGAAAACATTAGAAAAACACAAAAGTGAAAGACAGAAGATTTTGCCACTTAACAGATGTAATTTTTAAATTAATTAGAAAAACCACATTAACTGAGCTTACAGTTAAAACAAAACAAAATGAAACAAAACTAAGCCAAGAAAAACATGAACCATTGTTTTTACCTGACTTCTTACTGGACCAATTTTGGTAAAGCTTGCAGTCAGGTTGGCTGTACTGCCTGAGGCAACTGATCTCATAAGTGATGTTTTATTGCAATTGCTTAAGTCGTACAGGTTTGATCGGCATTTGCAAATATCCATGATATGAAAGCAAGACTTCACTCTATCAGAACCAGAAAATAAGTTGCTGTAATCACCATTTCATGTTGTTAAACATAAAAAACAATTCCCCAAAATAAGGGAAAAAAAATTAGTTCAAACCCCCACATTCCCCAGTTTTGCAGAATGAGATCGTCCACACAGGTAGAAAAACAGAAACACTGCCGTTACTGTGGTCACATCAAGCCTCTGTGATGCATATTTTAAATTCAAGACAAATACTGCTGTTTCCTTCTCCTTCCATCTAACACCATTTTTTAACAGCTGTGTACACGCAGCAAAAATAGGAAATTAAATAGATGGAAAAAGCTTGCTCTTTCAGCAAAATGCTTCCAGCTTTAGGAAATCCACGGTGAAATACACAAATTCAGAACTGCAAGAAAACTTCCAATATATTCCACATTAATCACTACATGAAAGGACGTATCTGAGATGTTAACCTCAAGAGGAATGCCTACCCTAGCCCTCAGTGACTGACAGGAACTAGGGCTCCTCATACTTCCAAAAATCACGCCCAAGTTTCTGCAGTGCTGGAATTTTAGCAACCATGCATAAAAACAACTTAGAAATCTATTGCTCTAACTGTTACTTTCAGAGAAAAATACAGTTATTCAAGCAGTTTCCTTGACCCAGTAGATGTATCTAATACTGCAAGCAATTGAAAGAATTTTCTAAGACACTGCAAAAATGATGAAACATTTTTTCTCTCTGACAGCAGAAGTAACAATACATTTATACAAACGAACTGCAACAACAGAGATTTCTATGTTACATACTGGTTGCTATGAGGAAAATCGAGGAGGTGCTTCATGGTAACAAAAGAATGGTTCAGGGTCTCAGCTGGAGTGATTCTCAAATCAGCATCGATAAGCAACATTTTCTTCAACAGACTGACAAATTCCCTCCTATCTGCCTTCTCTGCCAACAGGTCACTTCCTTCCAAATCCATCACCATGTTCACCTGGCATCGAACAAAACAGATAGCAGAGATGCATATTAGCTTAACTCTTTCTGGTATTGTTTTCTGCTATAAAATACTAATATTCAGCATTTTTATCACGTGGGGTACAACGGACAAGTCTTATCCCAAAACATCTGGCTTGGAAGTGGTGACTTTTTTCAGGCATGTACACTACTCCCCCCTTGCAACTTCCCCAGTTAAAAACTGCTGAAGGCTTTATTCCAGTCTGGGACTTGGAATTTAAGAAGTAAGATTTGGAATAAAGATCTTTATATGATCTAACTCGAACTACAGAGTTGACCTTCAAAAAACAATTTCAAGCATATATTAATGCCAACCTTGCAACAAGATTTGATCATTTTTTCAGGATATGAGAGACAACAAAAAATTGCCTTTTCTTATTGACTGGAGAGGTATAAAGCTAAAGAAAAGTGAGGGAAGTGTTATGTTTTTAAAAACAAAATTTTAAAAACTGCACTCAGAACTACATTGCTAGCAGAATTATACTGGAAATTATACAACAAATAGAGCAGGTTCCATATGCATTCTTTGTTTATTCTTTGCCACAGTGGCAGATAAGGTAGAAGAGAAAGTATACATTTTACACAAAATCCAAGGGTTCCCCCACCACAAGGACAAGTTCCACTCTTTAACACAAGAATGGAAAAGGAAGATCTTTACTAAAAGCTTGAAGGGCTGACACAGCCAGACATTTTCCTCAGAGCAGCAGAGAAGAATGAATATGACTGAGACACAATAAATAATATTCTAAAAGGCATCTCTTTCAAAACCAGTAAAATGTTTTAAAATCACCAGTCATTTCCACACATTCCTTTTGCAGAGGAAGGAGGCTTTAATACTTACGTGCACTATATCATCCAAACTGTTGAAAATATACTTTCTGGCCTCTTTAGACTTCATACCTGTTTCTGCCTCGTGTTCTTCCAATGTCTCCAAAAAAAAAAAAAAAA
>VXBQ01014514.1:281033-331468 GCA_013400175.1 Phainopepla nitens
AAAAAAAAAAAAAAGAAAGCTGACATTAGGATCTGTCAGTAAAGGCCACTTAAAACCACAAAGTAACTTCATGTGTTTACTGACCTAAAACCCACTATTTTTCCCTAATAATTAGTATCTCAGTTATATATTTGTACGCTGCGTCATTGGCTACTTTCACTCTCTAAATCAAAAGACAATATATACAATATTTTACATCTGACAAATCACCATACTGGATTACAACAGAGAGTTTATGAATCACATAGGAAGTGCTGAAAGCCTAGCATAGACCAGTTTAATGAAACTTTTATATTTTATACATCACAGCTTTTCTATTATTGTATTTTACCAATTTTCTGAAATTCAGACCCTAAACCCCAAGCAGCAGCAGCACATCACTATAAAAGAAATAAACCAAAAACCAGGCAGTATCCATTCAACTTCTTTGTTTTCTCTTTTCTTTTTTTTTCTTTTTATACTTTTTTTCTTCCACAAACACAACAAGTGGTGTAAATATTTTAAATAATTAAGTATGAATCAAAAACATCCTAGAGAAAGAATGATTTACAATTTGGTGTAATACCTTCTGTTACAATTTTCCTTCTTGAAAACAGACAGCACCAGCAGGCTGGTGCTGCAAGAGGAAAAGTGGGACTTCAGGGAAAAAGCTTGTAACATATAGATTTACAGAAAAGTTTTCAAAATGAACTTTGACAAAAACTGCAAGTAATGAGCAATGGTCCACATCAGAACTCCTAATTAACCTCTGCAAGGTAACAAAAAGCTCCTGGAACTGGGGAGGGCTGATTGCACTAAGAACCTGCCCTGACATGAAGAAGCCCAATGTAAAATGTCACCAAAAGACCAAATGCTTGAGAAAGCAGAGTGTGGGATTAACCAGGCTGGTATAATTGCAGAAATCTTACATAAGCCCAGTGCAGCCCCGGCCCAGGGGATTTACCAACTTGCTAGGGGGACTTATGCAACTCGTGCTGGGAGCTGGGCAGCTGTTTCTGCAGACATCTCCTGTCAACCCTAACTGCTTCCTGAGTCCTCTGTACACCCTGGGAAGCTGGGCCATGAACCAACACAATTTAAAAAGAGTAAATTATTTGCATAGGAAGCGAAAGCTCTGCTTATGGTCAGAGTGCAATAATGTTGCTTAGGAGCAAGGTGTGCAGAATATAAAAGCCCATTTTCTTTTAACTTTGTCTGCACTCACTGTATTGCAGCTTTCAGCCAACAGTAGTTGTTAGTAGGAGATCTAAAAGAAATGAGCTGTACACAGCCATGCTATTTCTTAATCTCCTTCTTGTCCTAGGAACTTCTGATCCTGAAGCTAGTTCTGGACAAATGCTGACAAATCAGTGTGGGCCTGAGAGACAAATTCCTTATATGAAGAGAAAAGCAGTAACTGACCAAGAAAGAGAAGAAAACAAAACAAACCCACTCATTTAGTACCTCTGGAGGTACAAGGCTTAGTTTGAATTTCCCACCTGGCAGCCACGCCCTGGCCACAGCACAGCCTGGCAGCTGCACCTCAGGGAACAGAAAACATGGAAAGGATAAAGAGTAGGAGCTGGTAAAAACCACAGGAGATGCACCAAGGAGATAACAGTCTTGTAGTGAATCTTGGCTTCTCTGGTTTCCCTGCTCACAAAATATTGTGCTGTTTTGTACTACATTATACTGTTTACCTTTAATCTCCAACTAGAATATGGTGCATCCGTTTCTCTACAGAAAAATCTCGCAGTTTTCGTTCCCATGCTTAACAACTGCTCTCCTGGCAAACCTTGAGTCTGTGAAATGTAACGAATCTGAGGAAAAAATAGAACAGGGAAAAAAATTAACCTCTTGTTGTCAAAACATGATCCCCACACAGGTAAAAATTTGTAATTTTATTTTAAAAATGACAAAATGAACCATGCTCAGAGCATCACAGTTCAACAGCTACATCTTACAGAGAGGAGAAATCTAACCCTGAGCACTTGGCACTGCTCTCTCCATCTCTAGAGAAAGCCTCCCATAAACAAACCTCTCAAGTGACCTATATAAGCAAGCTTTTTAGGTTGGACCACAGGAACAAGGAGCTGGGAAGAGTAGCTGTCATTACCTCCTCAACCCACTCAAATCCCGAATGTACTTTCTTAATTCTAAACAGGAAAATCAGTAGGTGTGCTTTGTTTACTTACAGAACTTGGATGATTTTTTTTTTTTGCACGTTCTCATTATGCAACTTGATAAAAACCCTTCCCATTTGCTGTTTCCAGTCTATCAGTCTTTTACACATCTGACACACCTGCATTTCAAGGAAACATTCCACGTGGAAAGGGAGTGCCTGTACAAGCTCCAGGCAGCAAAAGATAGTGTTTTTGTCCAAGCAAATCAGCTACTGAGTGTGATGGGAATGGACTGGCTTTATGCCTGAAAGAAACTTTTCTCTGAAATTATGAAGATGCATTTATTTTAGAAGAATGATTTACCATACATTTTGCGTTACCTATCATGGTGGGTAATGGATTAACTAGAAGGGTTAAGTTTCAAAGCTTCAACAGAAATCTGCTGAAACATGATGTGTTTTAACTACTGTGCATGCAATGTTAACTCACTCTACGAGGGGGGAGTTATCCCAGAAGCAGTATTGCTTTCAAAATTAAAAACCACCTTTTCAAATTATAACTGGCAATAATTGAAAACCAAGCTTGCTGCAGGTCGGGATGGGGAGGGTTCTGATTCCAGCAGCCAGGGCTGAACTACTGAAGGGCGGGGTCCCACAACACAGAGGGCCTACTGGGGTGAGCCAGCCCCTGGAAAAGGAGCCAGAGAATAAGAAAGGGAAAAATCAAAAGGAGAGAGTGGCTAAATACACCAAATCAGAAACTGAGAGATGAGAAGATGAAGTCAATGAAAGAGAGAGGACTTGAGAGCTGGAACACCTGAGAGGAAAAAAAACTGATGGGCAGTAGAGAGTAAAAGAAACATGTGAGGCTTCTGCTCAAAAGTAAGTGACAGACACAAGTGGAAAGGAACTAAACACAATGCTGCCAACTTCTCATGTTCAGTATCCTCCATAATTCCCTACCTCGGGGAGAAAGGAGAATCCTACTCTGACCAGAAATGTTTCTATATCATTTATTACATCCTCAGAAAATGGTCTTAAAATGTAGAGGGGAAAAGCCAGTGCATTAATTAAAAAAATCAGCAGTTAAACACCTGTGCCTGTTTCTAATGAGTACTAAAGCTCAGAAGACAGGGCTGTTTTCCACTGAGAAATACAGCTGTTACTGCTTCTAACCACAAATGAATTTAAGAACAAAGAGCTCCCTTTCAAGGGCCAGTGTGTTGGTTGCCACACACCAGGGGGACAGGGGGAAAATGCAGCACAAAGCCTGTTTGTTTGCTCAGAGACACACACCACGTAGCAGGAGGACAGGAATTCCCTTGGAAGCCATCTCCTACTCCTGCTGTACTCACGGATACTGAGAAAAACCCCGAATCCAATTTCTCCAAAGCAAGTTTTGCAGACCTGCTGGAGCAGTTACCAGCCTGGTTCAAGTAAGGCACTTCCTGCTGGTGGCAGAGGAGGTTGCAGCCCCTCTTCCACCACAACTTCTCCAACAGGAGGACCAGGCAAGTTCCTAGATGAGTTAGTAACTGAGGCTTCCAGCAAACTTGAGTGGTATGTAAGAGGTAAATAAATTTGCTGAGTTCTTGGAAATTTTTGAGGGAGTATGATGGATTCTTTCCAAAAAACAAATGCCTTTACTTTATCCTTAAAAAGAACAGTGAATTATATGGGTTGATAGATGTTTCCTCTTTTATTTTCCATTTTAACAGCAACAGTCTGCAAAAAAGGTCTTCTAAAGGCATCAAAACATCAACCCATATTCCATTCATAGCTGACTTTCCATGTGTGAAACACTGCATTTTGCGTAAATGAAGGAAACTGAAACACGAAACATTACCACCATCAACACAAAATTAATATATCCCCTAAATATGGTTCTAACAAACAAATTTTCAGAGAAGTAGGTCTGATTTGTAAGTGCAGGGAGCCAACTGCCCACTCCATGAGCGGGACTTGGACAACCTGAACAACATCCTTAGAACTAAATGCTGAATCAAAGATTAGAACTTAGCAAGAAGCCAGTGCTGTTCCTTCAGGGGCTTTCAAGAGATTGTTTCACTTGCAAAGTTCAAAACTAGGTGCATAGTCAGAATGCTGATTACACTCCTCCCAAACTCTACATCATTTTCTAAGTGTTTGAAATAAAAACATTCTACATCTTTCATTAGAAACAACGTGGGGTTTTATTAAATTTGCTCACTAATGCTGATGGTGTCAATGGCTGAAAACTCCAACAAAGCAAAGGCAGAGCTTTAAAGAGCTCCAAGCTTCACCCTTGCCTATCATAAGTATGATTGTGACAGTTCATTCTCGTTCCTCATGAAGTACAGGCTCTCAAATCCTTGAGCTTTGCTGGGTTTCCAGAAAGCATCAGAAAGTATTCAGAACACAATTAATCCTGACATCTGAATAGACATTCCAGAGTCAACCCTGTTCATGGCAAATGAAAGAGAGATTATAATGCAGTGATGGTAGCTGCAAACTTTGGTTTCCATCAGAAAAAGCAGCTTCAACACCAAAAACTATTTCGTAAGATGGAGGGGGAAGGAGGAGAAATGGAAATTTAATTCAAAAAAAGCAGCACAATATACAGTCAGGTTCAGAATGAAGATTTATGTTTCTAGGACAATCAATAAGGCTAAATTAGAAGCACTGAACAGACTTGAAGAAAAGCTACATAACAGGGAATATTACTAGCATTTAAAACTCTGTATTTAATGATCTGAAATTCTTAAGTTGCTTGTGAAATTTATTCTACTACCTGGTCATATTCC
This sequence comes from Phainopepla nitens, assembly GCA_013400175.1. NCBI lineage: Eukaryota > Metazoa > Chordata > Aves > Passeriformes > Bombycillidae > Phainopepla > Phainopepla nitens. The sequence continues at coordinate 285,918 of VXBQ01014514.1, forward strand.
AGTGCTCCTGGGTACAGTGGCCATCCAAGAAACAGCTCTGCAATCACACACCCTAACGACCACATGTCTATGGCTTCACAAAACGGCAATCCCAGTATGATCTCTGGTGCTCTGCAAATTAAACATAGTTACTGAAGTTTTTTCCTTGGGGAAGAAAGGTCATTCAACAATCCAACATGTCAAACAAAAAAAAAAATAATCTGTTTCTTGATAATTATTTTAATAAAATCATAGCATCAGAAATTGCATTTTTATTTATCTAGGTAACCTGTGGTTATATTTTGCAGCTCCAAGATGGTTTTTTCCTACAACTACCAGTTTGCTACGTACATGAAAATAACTGCAATGCCTGGAAAACAGAATGTCCCTAATTCAGAACATTTGCCTTTCCTCCAGTATGTCTCAAATGAGTTGTCTATCCAACGTCATATGTCTGTAACTATATTCCAAACACAATAGCCTTTTATCTCAAAAAAAACAAACAAAAAAACCCAACAAAAAACCCCCAATAAAAACAAACAAACAAAAATAAAACAAAACAAAAGCAAAAAACCTCAAACAATTAAAAAAAACCCATCCCAAACCAACTAGAAGTTTTATCTGAAAATCCACTTGCACACTTCTCAACTGTACAGGACAGCTAAAGCTATTTAAAATATCAATTTAATTATATAACTGCAAATCCCTCAATGTACTCAAATCAGTCGAATGTGATCAATTTTAAATCACTTAAATGAAAGCACTCTGCTTGCTAAACAGAGCAGGTGTTATTCTTCACCTAAAATAAATGTGAATTATTTAACCAACACCGTCTGAATTTATGTCTGCACTCAAGAACCAGAAAAATTGGTATTGACACAGCTGCTAAAGGGGTTTTTAACATCTCTGTTCACGTGGATTGGAACTCAAGTATTTCACAAATATCCATTTTCATTGCATTTGTCCTTTTAAAACCTTCCCTCCCAGCTCATTCAAGGTATTAACAAAAGGAAAAAAAATTAATTTATATCTGCATTCTAACGTGTAAAGATGTCTGGAGATGTAAAGTATTGTTTAAAGCATCACACTATAAAGGGATCTACTTTTAAAGTAGGCAATCTGTTGTTTGCTTAGCATGCCACAGAACAGTAAGAAGGTGGTAGGAAGAGGGTAATTCCCATTGCAGCTGGGCAGAACAGGAGCATCCAACTGCCCAGGAAACATGTGATTTCTCACCTGGTTAAAAGTCCACAAATCTTATGCTTCAGCACATCCTGCTGTAGTCTATTGCCATTCCACACACAAAACAGACTCTGATAATAGTAAATACCTACATATCTCATTCTCCTCTGACATTTACCTTTATCAAAATATTCTTTAAATTACTGTCATGTACTGGATTGGGAACAAATTCCTATTTTTATGCTACATTTGGACAGAGAAGCTATCTCGTAGCTGTAGAGCAGACCAAGAGCTGGAGCATCTCCATCCCTTTTCACAAGGGGTGGTTGGTAGGAACTCTACACAGACATATTTCAAGCTCCAAGGATGCACGTTCACCACCAGGGAAAGGACTCTCAACGCTCTGCCCCATCTCTGACCAGTGAAGCCACTCGGGCTTCTGCCACAGGGAAAATCCAACACTTTACATGGATAAGAAAATCTACAGGATATTCTGTTAAATAATTATGTACTTTCCACTCATGCTAGCACTTCAGTTCTTCTCCATCCTTGCCACAAACCATTTTGGATGTGATTATATGAAGGCTAAATCTTGTCAGGCTGGCAGTGAAACTGGAGAGGCTCGGTTTTCCACTGCCTCCAAAGATCTGACTACAATAAACTTCTGGGGATCAAACATATGTGGTTTTGCAATGCAGGATCGTGACACTGCAGTAAGTCTTAGCTAGTTTCGTTATCCAAGAAATCAATTCAATATATCTGGATGCCACAAGCCAAAAACAGCAGCAAGAAACGTCTGCCTTTCCCCGCTGGCTGGGTGCCAGTCTGCCTAGGGTTGCTACAGATCTCTGTTAAAATACACTTCCTTTTGTTGTATTATGTTACAGCCCTGAACAGTTAATGAATATACACACAGCCTATGGATACAGGGGCTTTAACAAATGCTTCTGCTAAAATAAGCTCTGTAAAACCTCTTAGGTTTACTCAATGGTTAATATGTGCACCGTCCAAAAATAGCTGCAGTCCATCGGTCTGTCACGCGTCCCTTCCGAGAGACGGACAGAAAGGAAAGAAGGATGAGGGTAGATGCAATGCCAAAAAAAAAAGAGAGAGAGAATGCTTGCTGTGTTTCAAAATACAGTAAACTGTTAGTTTTTCACAAAGGAAAGCACTAATAAATAAGTCTAAGGAAAAGGGAGGTATTTCAGGAGAGGCCAAGCTCTCCTCACTTGCCAACACTGGACCTACCATCCAGAAACGAACAAGAAATAAATGAGCATGGCTACCTGCACCACTCTAGGGCACAGGGAATAAAAAATATTTTCAGGCCAACTTGAAGAGAGAAAGATGAAGAGCTATTGCTCTTTGGGGGCCAATGTCACCTACCATGATTCATGTAAGTCCTTAAAATGGAGCAACTTTCTCACAGCAAATGAAGTGCAGAACTGTAACTGAGTTTGATTATGTTTGGAGTAATCTTAACCAGCTCAAATATTTTTGTTAAACGGAAGTTTGTTAACGTCATGCTCAAAAACATCTGCTTCTGTTTCTCCTTCTTTTAAAGATCCCATTAAAATCAGTCTGGAGAGCTGGAGAGAAAAGTGTTCAGGTGGAGAGAATCATCGGTCAATTTTTATTTTAAGATGATCCACAGCTCTTTTCTCCTATAAGGAATATTTCACTGTGCACCTCTAAAGGAAGACACACCCTTTCCTATCTACAAGCAGAGACTGAGAGTGGTAGGAACTGCAGATGTCCCCAGAGTCATTTGAACACAGATTACTCAAAAAACAGTGTAACTCAGTATTTCTCTCTCTCAAAACAGCACTAGACACACACTCCTGGCTTGGTTTTTACTGCAGATCACAAGATGTTCAGTGCACCAGAAGATACCACAGTCTCCACCTCAGCTAACAGCACCTGTTATCCCATACCAAGACATCAACAAAGGAGAACACCAGAATTTTCTAAACTTCTTAAGGACACTGAATCTAACTTAGAGGTACTTAAATTAAAAGAAAGATTTCAGAGAGAAAGAACCTATTTCCTTCTTCTCAGTGTTAATTAAACTTTAATTAAAAACATTATCATAAAACAGCACAGCTTAGACTTTACAATTAAAAAGATCTAAAAAGATGAAAGACACAAATGAGTACTTGTTTCAGCTGCTTGTTTGGATAGTCACATTTGTGACATCACAGACCATAAATACATATACTATAACTTTTTTTAAGCTTATGAGAATGGAAAACACACAATTTGTTCCATTAACTTGTTCAAAGACCAGAATATTTCATAAAATAGTTTAACTTCAGCACGTTAGCCAGCTTGGAATAAAGCAACAAAACAAACAAATTTGAAGAAAAACAAGATAGTTCCTTGTTGGAGGATTAAAAAAAAAAAAAGCCAAAAAACCCACAAAAAAAAACCAAACCCACAAACAAACAAACTCCAAGCAAAAGCTTGTTAAAAAAAATCAAAACTGCAGCATAGTAACAGAAAATTTCTTCCGACCCTTACACTAGGGGAACAAAGAATGAAGAGCAAGAATTGCCTATACGACAAAAATAAGTCATAAAAAAATCTGTAAGAAGTCAAACCACTTCAGATGATCATTACCTAGAAATAGTTGGCTAGAAATCAAATTTAGAAGAGAAATCACATGAAAAAGCTAACAGTCATTGTACAAAATAACAACTGAAGAACAGCACAAAACAATAAGAACAGTAGCTTCCCAGAACTGTACTTTCATGAAAAAAAATCAGTTGAATGCAGGAATAATTTCTCAAAAATGTTCCCACTGAAGGTCTTCTAACACAGTCACACTACACATAACCCTCACAGATGAAGGAAATGAGCCTAAAGACTGAGCAATTTTAATTTCTATTTCCCTGGCAGCATGGGAGGGTCAACGCATCGACTGTTAATCACAGCACTGGCTTATTTACTGACCACCTGCTGTTCCCCAGAGTGGGAAGTACAGAAATAGCCTTCCTCCCCTCAAACTTTAGTACCAAACTTTACTACCTCTATTTACCTCTCTCTGTGCTGACAATGCCTAATAATTACCTACTGTGGATACAGCACAATGTCACCATGATAGAAATACTAATGCAAGGCAGCCATCAAAAGGGTGGGATGTTTATATTTTTTTTTATTAATGACCCGGTGGAAGCCCTAGTATGGAGAATCATGTAAATGAATCCAGTTTGCAAGGGTTCAAGTCAAACCAGGTTACTAGCCTGAGAACACCTCTTTCCCTCTGCTACCATCACGAGCATGATGCAAGCATATCCTTTCTGAAAGGAATAACCACACATGGGTTGTGGGATGTACAATTCTTCTAAAGGAAGGAGGTCTAAGAGAAGGATCAGATGCAGTGAAAAAGTTAATGAGATGGCAATGGGCATTCTGATGAGTCTTCTCATGTACAATTAATTCACTCTCTTCAACTACCAGTCTTTACCATGTACGTGAAGGAATGCAAACATTTCTTCAAGATCTGCAAGAACATAGGAAAGATTCTTGGCTGGAGGGATCAAAATCAAGGTGGCAATATACAGAAAAAACTCCCAGGCAAGTACACTTCAGTAATCTGAAAGAGGAAATGGGAAGGAACCATGTAATGACAAAACCTGGAAATGAGGAAGGATATAAAGATCAGCTGGCTCTACAGTGGATTCATGGTGGTCTTTAGAAGGAATTTCAAATATGCAATTAAATCAACACAAAAACAGGAAGTAGAGCACACAAAGTGTAGAGTAAACCATAGTGAAAATTAATGGACTATATTCATTAATTACCCAAAAAAAATCACGTTATAAATTAACCAACTTTTCAATGAAAAATCTAGACAACTTTACAAATTACTCAAGAAAAGTATTTTACAATTGGGAGCAAAAATTATTAGGACATCAGTATTTACTTTTAAAGGAGAAAGACATATAAAAAATTATTATGCCTTATATAAAACTAGTGATATTCCCTCACCTTGAATAGTGTGTGTTCACTTTTGAATTCTGTGTTCAGTTTTGGTCAACCCCATCTGAAAAAGGATACATCAAATAGAAAAGACGCAGAAAAGAACAATATAAATTAAAGACTTGAAGAGATTTGGGTACAAGAAGAAACCCTAGTTAGAACTATAAAGCTTCAGGGAAGAATGAATGATCAGTAACATTACTCAAATTATATCATAAATAAGGGAAGAGAAGCAGACAGGTGTTTCTAATGCACTGCCTCACTCCAGAAGACCAAGGAATCCCCCACCCACTTTGAGATAAAGACTGATGTAAATATAAAAGGGGATTTTTAAAGCCAGAATTACAATTACTCCCAGAATCATAGGTCACTGTTGAGATAAAAAATATTAGGAGTATTTAAGAATGGATAGACAGGAAAACATCCACAAGGGTTCTAGATTATACAGCTGAATCCACGTAGAACAAAAAACAGCAATCAACTGTGTAAAGTAAAAAAAGAAAATTGCATCAGAAGACACTGAAGTGCAACCTTGTGCTACAGTAAATTTCCTCCAGCAACAAAAGACCAGGATACATAGACTGCTGATCTGAGAACATACATTTATCTCATTACCTACATATTAAAATCACCATTCTAGCACAAATATACAAGTTCCCAAGCAAATCCCTTGACTCAAGCTACTATCTCCCAGTCTCTAGAATCTTCCTCACAGTCAGAATAATTGTTACTTGTAATGTCATTTTGTTAAAATAAGAATTATAGCAATAACATTTATAGACGTCATTAAAATAGTTGTGTTACACATTAAAAAAAAAAACCTCAACTGCACTTCCTAAGAACACTTTTATAGCTGAATTTACTGTCTCTTGCTTTTAAGCCCACTGAGATGTCAGAATGCAGACTGGTAGTGTCATGTGCTAACATGTACTTGATCTCAGAAATGCAAGTACGGTACACAACAGACAACAAGTCTTCCTCCCTATTCTTAGGAAGGAACACTCTGCAAATCAACAATGAAAAACTGTATTCTAGATTTACATTCACACTCCTGCCTTTGGTAACTTTCTAGGGTTCTTTCAACTCTTTCACGATTAGGCATTAGGAAGTACATAAGTAGCAAACTCTGATAGGGGGTATTTTTTTACACTCTAAGAATGTAAGAGGACTTGGAAATCAAAAATATAAGTGCTCAGACACAGACTTAGGAAATGTCAGCTAAGCTGGGAAGGGGCATCTTTAAGGTAGCAGGAAAGACTCAATTCCACCATTCTCTGCAATTCAAGGCTATGTCACCACGTACCTTAAAATACAGTGAGAAAAATTATGTTCAAGTTGATATGGAAAGTTACCCCCTCATTCCTACTTTCATTCCTCCTTTGAAGGGAGTTTGGTGCATGGAAAGTGGTAGCAAAGACACAGGGAAATCAATCTCTGCATCTCCTGTAAAATCCTATGATATCAGTTTTTCTACCCCGAAATGATAAAACCTCATTTTTGGCTAATAGAAAATTTTCATAGGACTATGCGTGCTCAACAGCTAGAAAAGATCTACTTCCCCTCAGAGCCTCTCAGTGGTGTGTGTGTATATATATATATATATATATATATATATATATATATGTATGTATGTGTAACATACTAGACTGACATGCAGCTGCCAGTTTAACTTTGAACCCTGATCTGCCCTAGAGAAGGATTTAAAAATCTTATATAGGAAGTGGCACATATACGTGACTACTTAAAAAAAGAAGCAATCACTGAAAAAAAATTCTTTAGAACTTATGGCTCATAACTGAACCAGGAAAAGAAAACTTAACAAGAAATCAAATGAGAAAAAAAATTAAATCCTAGGTTATTTCCTCAAATAATAAAAAATCAAACAAACTATCCTAGATCTTTTTCCTGATACTGGAAAATAATTTTGTTTTGAAAGAGCAAGCACAAATTTTAAACTAATATACTTTCTCTAACCAATTACCAAAAATACTGAATACAATCATTTACTTATTCCCGTTTGATTTATTCAGATGAGAATACTAAAACAAGTGATTTCGGCAGACTCTTTTCCAATTGTCCACTGTCTCCTGTGAAAGGAGGAGTTGGCTGGAGGTTTACTAAAACCAAATGCTTATGCTTCTACCTTTTCATGATTTTCATTTTCCTTGAAAAGACTTAACTGAGTGATTTATTTATACACCTGCTATGTTAAGCAGTTTTTGAATTACATGAAAATTAAGCAAAGGAGATACTGATGCTGCAATAGAATGAACAAAATGAGGCAGATATAAACTCTTCAGATGCTTTATTGATAAATAAAGCCTGCTATCTAATACATTTGCATTTTGCATAGTAAAGTGTCAATATTTTAACTGTCAAATGAGGTTACTTACCAATAACTGAATTTGGACAATAACTGAATTTGGACACCCTTTGTGTGCTTGTAGGATTTACTAACTGTGGGACCACCCTGCAATGCTCCATCCTTGTACTGGTCGAAGGTTGCAAGAGATGCTCACACAGACATTGCCCCTGCCCAGAAAAGGAAAACACCCAAAATCTCATACAGAGGTTTTGTACAAAACAAACCCCTGAGACGAGCTGCTGAATCGTCCAGGTTATTTTTGAAGAAAACCAGACTTGGAACAATCTTGTCTGGAATAGTGATTGCAGTCCAGGCAAGCACAAGTAGCTGTGGAAGGCCAAGCAGTAGGGCTGCTGGCAACCATGAGCTGACCTCCACCCAAGGAGAGGATCAAACACAGATTTCCAGCTCTGGAGGAGGACAAGAGAAGAGCACAGCGTGGGATGTTCCAAGGCCTCACAGCTCAGACACGTTAGAATTTAACTCCCTCCCCACTTTACTTTGTTACTGTTGATTCTGGGGGAATAACAATTTCTAACTCCAGAAGGGTCTACATGAACTCGCAGTGCCCAAATACATCAGCTGAAGAACAGGTAGAGAGTTCTACAGAAGGGTAAGAAGCACAGCAGTACTTGCTTGTTGAGAATGCCAAGGCCCTGTAAATCAGTTTTCTGCAAAGGCTTTTTGTGTTTTAACCCTTGATGACAACAGTCCTACAACTGGACTGAGGGTACAAAGTTATGGCAGTGTTAAAGAAGCGAGCAGACAGATCCTGCTGTAAAAAACCCCAGCAGACACAAGGCATTGGAAAGAGGAATTATTTTCTAATATGACTAATTAGCATGAGGGTCTCTGTTACTGGCTGTAGTTCAGGTTAAAAAAAAGAGTACGCTAGGATGTTGCTGTTATGTCCAGAATCAAGTGAATCATGATGTATTACTTTATTTTAACCAGCTATTAAGAAAAACAAAACCAAAAAAAGGAAACTAAACAAAAGAAAACCACACACACACCAAAAGAAAACCCCAAAACAATACCGAAGAAAAGTCTAACCCAAAGACACAAAGGAAATTATCTTTCATTCTTCAGCAAAACTTGTAACAGAGTTTGCCCTCCCATACAGGGGAACAAGACACCTGCCTGCTGCAGGTCTGCAGCTCAGCCCAAGAGTTCAATAAACCATTAAACTACTGCACTGTTTGAAATCATTTTCCAGCATAAAGCTGTTGCACAGCAGTTCTCCAGGCAGGCACACTGCACTGGAGATGAACACACCCCACAGATACTGCAGAGAGTCAGAGAATCTGCTCACATCCTTGTCCATTGTGAAAAGGATTTTTTAAACTGCTGATATGTGCCCATTTGGGTGATGCAAAGCGATGTTCTGGTGAAATTTTGCAACTCAGATTGACAAATTTTGACTTCAAATTACATTGTTTAAATTACAGAAAGCTCACCAAAAATTAACAGAAAAAAAAGTAAAAAAAACCCTGTAATCTTAGAAAAAAATTAGTATTTTCATTACAGATAACTTATGCAGTGATACTAGATTACAAGAACATTGTCAAAGCAAGATTCGGTACTGACAACATGACATCAGGATAAAAAGAAGCAGTAGGCTTGCTAAAGCTGTTTAATTCTGAAAGACAAACAAGCAAGAGACTTGTATGAGAATCTAGTATTTTTTAAAAAAATTATCTATTAACAGCAATGTGATCACTTAAAATTCAAATATTCAAAGCACGTACAATTTAAACAACACTGTCATGCAAAATATGATTTATTGATGCCCCAGCTTCACACTGGCAGTTCATGTCCTGTTCACTAAATAAATGGAACACCAGAATCCATTTCACTTTGGATACTCCCCTATATAAAGTGTTATCTAGACACTTAGTACCAGCTTATGCCAGCTGCTAAATGAAACACAAAAAAATAGAAAGAATAGTAAAAAAAAAAAGTTATGACAGAAAACCTACGGAGCAACAACTGGGGTAGATGAATTAACACACATGAAATTAAATCTACTTTCTCAAGGTTACACTAGTAGAGCCCTTTTGGTGAATAAAAATATTTTTAAATGCTTCTAGGTACTAAATGTTCTGCTGGATTCATACCCAACAGTTCCATGTCTGGCTCAATGTCCTGTGGGAATCTGTAACTTCCACAGAACACTGCAGAAAAACACACCCAACACACAGTACACACCAATACTTAACAACCTTAATTTTAATTTGAATACTGCTGCAGTAATTTATGCTGCTCTGGCAAGTGAAGCAACTGGCTGACTTGGCAGGTTTTTCCCATACAGATTTCTATGATTAGACCCGTGGTGTAAACATGACACCACCAGAACAAGTCTCCTCCTTACCCATGGCTTAGCAATCCCACTAACACATCCACGGGAAACACAGCAGCACCTCAGCTTTGGGGCACGATGGAAAACCACTTGTTAATGCTCTGACAAAGCTAAGAAATTACTTCAGAAGATTGAAAGGTTATTTTTTCCCCCTCCCTGATGAATTTAACATATGGACTGCTAATGAGGAAAACTACACATGTCTATTTTGGTAGGCTAGACTGTTAAGACCTCAGCCTCCCAGCACATCCCATCACCAGCAGCATCCCATTACACCACAGTCTGCTGAAAGAATCCAGCTGCAATGGTCCCTCCAAATGTTTCACTCCAGCCTTGAAGCCCACCAGCACGGGGTTGCTGGTTTTTCCCTTCTATTCTTCTCCTCAGATGCTTTTTCTCTCTGCTTTTTTCCTATTTTTCCTTCCCTATTACTCCATTTTAGTTTATTTGTCCTTTCCTGTTGAAAGGAGAGCCTGTCTATTCTTGGAAGAGTTTTGGATCCTAAAATAAACTGCTTAACTATGTATCTATTACATTCAGAACTGATGTCACATAAGACCCTGAAAACATGCTACCAACAGAACGCAACTACAGCAAAGAGCCCCAGCATTTCTGCAAGTCCTGCTTTGCAAAGATTTTTGAAGTTTACATTCAGAAATTCATCTACCCAAACATTAAAACACTGGGTTGGGACTTTTTCCATCTCTCTTCTCACTACATAACTGGTGGTATTTTTAAAGGGGCTCTTGCCTTATATCTAATAGTAAAACCCAGACCCTCTACCACCACACTAGAGGAAGAACTCAGGATAACCAGATTATACTGGGAATTCCTTTTAATCACACTGAATGTTAAAATGTTGCTGTGAGCAAACAGAATTTAAAAACAGGTAGCGCAATTTAAAGGAAAACAAAAGAAAAAAAGATAAAAACGAGATCTAGATAATAACTGGATAATAATGGGAGCCTTTCATCTGAGTGAACCCTTTGAGTCTGGTCCAGGGCACTAATAATTGCAAGTAGCTCATTAGTTATGGCTAAAAACTTCATTCTGTTCCCAATATAGCCAGACATTCATGTTAGGAAAAGGCACGCTTGTTGACAATAATAACAGAAGCAACAAGGATCAGATAGACAGGGAACTTTCCCCTCATTTACAGAACAGCTTCTGCTCAAATTGGGCTGAAGCACATGGACTGCTCAGTGCCCTGAGCTGGGGCTGAAGAACTTTTGTCTCCAAGAGGAAAAGGTGAAGTTATTTTCACTGCCTGCTCTTCTCAGAGTGCAGAGAAAGAATTAGACAGAATTTCACAAGGCTCTGCTGGAAAAGTGTGAGGGGCAACAAACATTTCCTGGACTTCAAAAAATAACAGCTATAGTTATTTCAAGAACACAACTATCATTTCATTTGAACTATTAAACATGCATTAATATAATATCAATAAAGATTATGAAGCACTCTCAAGTATGTCCTGAACAGAGAATAAAAATATTCACTACATAAAGCCCATAATCCATCTAAGCACCATACTAGGCCAGGGAGATATTCTGGGTTCAGCTTTCAAATGACTGGTACCAAAATAAAAAACCAAGACAATGCCAACTAAAAATTATTCAAAGCATCAACAACTAACAAAAATTGCAAAAATAAAACAATTGTGAAGGTGGACTATTTTGCATGTGATGGCCAAATCCTGAATATTGCGCTTAAAGGCTATGGTACTATGAGCGTCTGCACAGTGGGAGCATTTACCAGGAACTCCTGCTCCTTGAAAAGATGAAAACTGAAGTCCAGTTGACAAATCTCTACTAAAAAGGTATCTGTGATTTCCTTGGATATGTGTAAAATTCCACATTGGTTTGTTTCCAGCATATATGAATTTTCCATGTGGGAGGAAAAAATCCTCAAATCGAAGTGCTACTTTTTCTTAGTCCCAGGAACTATTTTTAGGTTATGTTGTCACACCACAAATTGATAGGACAAACTTTCAAAGGTCAGCCCTCCATTATATCACTGCTTTTTAGTAAGGCTCCCAGCACTTGCTCCCACACTTGCTGTGTCTTTGCTAACAGAGTTATTATTTCCATTTGAGTCAAGTTACCTGGCCGTCTTACACTGTGCTTTTCACTTCTAGGAAGAAGTCAACCTACAAAAATAAGTGTAACCTGCATATGCTAAAGTTGGGAGGAAAAAAAAAAGTCTTATTGAAACAAAAAAGCACCTCCCAAAAGCAGCCACATCCAGCCCCATTTTCAGCAATGTCTCAGTTGGCTGCCTGCAGTCTGAGCATTCCCTACACACACACTTCAGTCGGTGGGGGAAATCTTTGTGGTTTTCTTCTAGATATATCAAGTTGCTACAGTTCTTTTGGGTCCCTGACACTGACCAAAGTTTATAGGTGAAATCAGACAGGATGACCATCAGCAATTCAGTGGGATTTTTGTGTAACATGATTTTCCCCATAATCAGTTTTCCTGAGCACAAAATGGCAATTTTAAGATTGACAGCAGTAAAGAGTATAGACTATACAAGAATAAGAAATTGTATTATCCATTAATAGGGTATATAAACCACCACAAGCAGGCCAATATACTAAATAAATTCTTGGCAGTAATCTCACTGCCAAGACAGGCTTATAAATTTGTTTACAATTACCCAGGAAGAGGTGCTGTCAACCAGCCTTGCCATGGTTCTGTAAACAACATATATGTTAATGATGATGCTGGGAAAGGAGCAGCAAAATTATCCATTATCAGACAATTGCTGAGATGCTGGAATACTTGAAGCCTTATACAGAAATAGCCTCTTGAGAATAAATAGCTGGAAACAAGAACAGTATCAGATCCACGTCAAAATCAAAATAGAAGAGATTTAGAGCCTGGTAACATAACCTTAGGAGGAAGAGTCCATTAGAGCATAATGATAAATATAGGTATTTTCATTAGTCATTTCAGAACTATATGAACTACTTATTTATTTATTTATTATTTATTATTATTCTTATTTTCTGTCTCTGACGCTGCAAATGGCCTTAGGGCAAATCAGCCTGTACTATGCTTTAAGATTACAGACTTTTGCACACATAAATAAAAATAACCAACTGAGAAAGGCACAAAATCCAGCAGACATCCAAAAAAAATCCCCAAAGATGCATTTTTGAAATTAATTTTCATCTGAAGATGAAAATCACTAAAGTCTACAAAAAGTATGTCACTGACTTATGAAGCCTTGTAAGGTACTGTAAGTACCTAAAGACAGAAAGCTGCTTTGGTGAGCTACCAAGGAAACACGCCTTTACCTCAGTGACCTCAAACAAGTGTCCCTGGAAATAAAAGGCAAGATGGCCTTGTTACAAAAGAGAGAACATTACATTCTGCTACCTTTTCAGGTCCTCTAAGGATGGCCAATGTAATATTACAGTGTTCACTTTAAGGCTTATTAAGCATCATGTAGCAATAAAGTGCATTATGATTACTAAGTGCTTTCCCCGAGGTGGTTACAGCTCCACAGAATAAGAAGGGATCATTTTTGCAATTTAAAATCTTACTATGCAACATGTTTATGGAGCTGCAGCAGTTAAACCTGATGTAAACAGGTCTATGATTTATAAAACTATAGGTGTGAAGGTTTCTCAAAGATTCCAAACCTGTTTCTAAATCAATTTTATTATTTTAAACGCGATGAAAACAGACTCAAATGCATATCCCTGGTTTCATTTTAAGTTTATATGAATTGCAGCAGATGACAGGTTGCCACTCACTAGATTCCATCACCTTTCTAACCTCAAAGCAGCATACTAAACTACCAGGAACACCAGCCAACCTAACAAGCATCATCAGACATTATCTGCCAAGGTCAGGGGGAGAGGGTGTACAATTTTCTGTGATTATAGTTTCATCAGCAGAAAAGTAAAAAAACAAGCCTAATAGATTCAAGAGGACTACAAAAAATAGGCTTCCTTTTACAAAATAAGCACATACCTCACTGTGTTGTGTATTTCTTATGCCCCACTGGTGCCAGTGTACCCACTGAAATGAGAGACAAGTGAAATCATAGTGGTTTCTGTTTTGCTGTTCAGCATGGGAAAGAAAAATACGTTAAAAATCTATTAATTGAGAGATTAAAGTTCCACCAGGAGTTAACTGAAGGAAGTCATCATGCTTTTAACTGGCTCTTCTTCCTTCTGGTTGGTTTCACAGCCCAGCTTCCAGAGGGGGACAAGGATGGGAGCTGAACTGTGTCCAGGGGATCTCTAGGGTGAAAACTGACCCCTACCACACAGATAAAACAGAGGACTGGCTTCATAAACTTTTCCAAATCATCAGTGTGTCTCAATGCAAGCTTGCTACGATTTAGAACTGGTGTATAAACACAAGCTTAATTACAATTGTCATACGTTTGGTATTTTTTAAAGAGTAAACAGGAACAGGCAAAAACTAGCTGATGAAGTCAGTGCCTACACGTACCAACACAGCTTTAGATAAGAATGTTCTGAAATAAATACCACCCAAAGCCACTGCATGTGCCACTGCTTCAGTAAGAAGTTATTGCTGTGTCATAACTGTGTCAAAAAAAGAAATCACAAAAATATCGAGGCAATGTTTACAAGTTGCATGATTACTTTAAAGGCAATTATTTAGCTAGAACACATGACTCTTATTTCCCTATGAAAGGCTCTCTACTTAACTGGATTAACACACTATTGATAGCTAAATTCCACTGCCGGAGGCTACTGTCAAGTCATCATTTCCAGAACAAACCTATAAGCTATTTTCTTTATCCTGTGTGCAACTATTACACCAAGCTCATCATGAATTTGTTCCCAAAGTACTCTAAAAAAAACTGCTGCAAAGAACATTCAAGAGATGCATGACACAGGATTACCTGTTCTAATGAAATTAGACCATACATCACTCACAGGTTGGAAGGCTAAATACATTTAGCAGTCAGCCAAGAACCTAACATCTGATTTTCAACATTGGTGACTTTTTTTTTAGTTTGAAGACGGTTCAATTTTGATGCTGTAAAACTTGACTGTTGCCTGGAAGTCAAGTCTCAGATGTTTTCTAGGGAAAGTAAATCCAGCTCCGCATTCTCAGCAAATACTTCTCAGGAAAATGTTTACATTTTTCTTATCAAAAGCAACCCTCAGATATGTACACTCACTTTCTCCACCCATTTCTTAGCACATGCAATGCAGAGGTTTTACATAGAGAGGTTAGACAGCAAAGAACAGAAATAACCTCCTTCAAGATAACCTTTCCTGCACAGAACTGCATTCAGGATAATGCCAGTGGAAAACATGCCCCATTCTGCGCCACTCACCTTTGCAGAGCCCTCACCCTCCCATTTCTGGAGAATGGTAACACAGAGGTAAACAAGGAAAAGGAACTTCTCTTCACCAAGAACCATGTCAATACAAGCAGAACCCTCATTTATTTTAATCTCATTTCCATTTGCAGCATCTAACTAAAATGAGAAAGAAACTGAAAAAAAAAAAAAAACTGAAAGAGGTGTCATCATTTGTTACTACTGTACTTCTCATAAAGGGAATTTATTTTAAAGTTAGGCTTAGCAACAGGAACAAAAACAATTAAAAAACCTAACTGGTTCCAAACTGGGGAATTTTGAAGTCTGACTTCCTTCCTTGTCTCCCAGCAACACTCTCTGTTTCCTGCTGTTGATAATTCGGCACAGGCCTTCCTAATGAAGGGCCCCCAAACACCCATGGCAAGGGCCAAAGGGGAATAACCAAAAAGGTTAAAGTACACAAGAAACACAGTCCAAAGAAAACATGTTTGTTAGGGACAGGACAGACCAACGTGCTGGCTGCACAAAGGACTCGGAAGGCAAGTTACAGTTTCCTCATTCTTCACCGGCAAACACTGCTGCCCTACTGTACTGACACAGGGCTGCTTGGAAAATTTCATGAGCCCATCCTTCCAACACAATTCATCCTATTTTCCCAGGCTCTTGTCTGGCTCAGCAACATCAGCAGGCAGTGATCACATATCAAAGCACTGGTCACTCAGGCAATAAAATTGCCTGTGGCACCACACAGCAGCTCCCCATCAGGACCTTTTCACTCAACAAACACAGAATCCATTTCATAAATAGAACTGGACTGGAGAGTTTCACTGTGCAATTTTGCCAGGCCAGAAGTGCAGTATGTCATCAATTTAAAAAAAGAAAAAACAAAAGGAAGAGAAAAGAAGCAACAAAAAACTACCTTTAATGTGTTACAGAGACTGGAGATTGACTGCATCTTAGAGTTTACATTCTTCACAAAGTTATTAGAGACAGCCCTCTGCCTCATCCCATCTTTTACTGAATGGGCTATGTTTGACACAGGAAAAACAATGAGACTGACCATAGGAAGATTCCCACTTTACAGAGGAAATTATACTGTAATCACATCTCGGTCTACTTGAGATAACATCTGTTGATCAACAAAATGTGAAATGAGTGTCAAGTACTTATTTTTATTATTTTTAAACGTATCAAAACACTACCCCTAAGCATGCAGTTGTCAGTTATGCAAATTATACAAATCAGGTTTCAAAGTACGATAAATTTTTTGCATTTTTCTTAGACAAGCCACACCTGAGTCCAATAAAGCAAAAAAAGACCACAGCTAATGAAAAAGAAAAAAAAATTGGAAACTTAGTCTGATTATAAATGAAAAGTACAAAAATTGAAATATTTTCCTTAAAATCCATTTGAAATTAAAAGCTAAGTCCAACAAAAAATAAAAAAAGACTGTGCTAAACTGCATCATAAATTAACATCTAGGGTATTAATCCCTTTCCGCTACCAGTCCTCTAGTAGCACGTAACAGTTCATTCAATGTAAAAAAAAAAAAAAACAAAAACAAAAACCACCAAATTGTTGTACAAGAGATTTAGGAAAAAAAAAAAAAAGATATTTTGTCTTGAAAAAGAAAATACTGTTAATTGCACAGAGTCCCTTTCCAGCGTCTCCCTTTGCACTCCCACCTCTTGTGCACACTGAAATTCCAGTGTGCCACGTCGTCCTGAGCCAGCCAGGAGCGTGGGAAGGGTCCCGTTGCGTAAGATGCTATTAAGGCAGCAAAGCCTGGCTGCTTAACTGCAGATACTTAAATACTCAAAATAATTACACAGATTAGGCAGCCACTGTGGTCACAGCGCTGCCGACCTGGAGCAGCAGGGAGCTGCTCCAACACCCCCTGTCCAGGTGCATCCCGTGCCCCAGGGCCGAGCTGGGGGGAGATGCTCACCCTTGGGTGTTTCCCAGGAGGCAGAATGGGGCTGACCTCCACCCCTCCTGGACCCACACGCTTCCAAGGGATGGGAGAATTCCCCAACCACACAACTAATCATGCTCTATCAACAAGGTAAATGTGACTCCCACGGAAGTTAATTTACAAGCACAGAGTACTTTTCCTTCCCGCTCAAGCCGTTGCAGTTAAAGGACAGTGCTTAGCAGAAATATGTGAAGAATCCCACATTACAGTATTTCACATGTCAAGCATCGAAGTGAATTTTAGAACAATCTGGGCTAATTTTAATTTTTTGGATATTTACTCATAGGCTCAGACCTAAAGAAGTTTGGCATGAGATACTACACACTAGTTAAAGCAAGTAAGACATGATAAAGTATTTATTTCTTCACAGGATGGTTAAAAACCCAACCAAAGGACCAAACAGAAGAAAAATTGAAGACAGCAGTACACTGCTCTGAGGAGGCAATCCTATATGGACAGGTATATATAGCTACAGTTATCTCTGAGCATGCACTCCCTTCCTGCTCTCCAAAACATTTTTTGGGTGGGGATGTCTTTTGCTTTCAGGGGTTTGTGGCTTTTTGTTTGGTTGGTTTGGTTGCTGGGTGGAGGATTTTTTGTTTGCATTTGTGGGGGTATGGCTGTTTCGTCTTTTTTTTTTTGAAGTTCCCTGCCCTGTCTGCAGAGTTTTTTGTTCCTCTTGCAGTGGCAGTGCCATGAGAAGCAAGCATTGAGCAACAAGATGGAGAGAGAACTAAGAACACAGGCTCTTAGTCAACATCAGGAAACTATTTCCACTTCAGAAGTCAGGAAGCTTTTCGCACTTGTGCCACATTCTGCTGAAAAAGAGAATCTGCTGTCATGCCACACAAATGTAAACAAACCTATCAACAACCACTGGATTTAATTATACTTCGCTGTTGCTGTTTCTTCAAATTTGCACCACCAGTCTTCCCAGAGAACAATGGACAACCCTCAATCTCTGTTTTGTTTCTTATAGTGTTCAAAGACAACACACGTATTGTTGAGTTAGTCCAGAGCTATGCACACACTGACTTGCCAAATAGCTACTACAAAACAACAAGGACAACTACCAACTTCTTCCTTTTCACCCTGCAGAAGTCACTAGTTTGAATCTTCCCTCTACTCTGCAGCTGGTATTTGTACCTCTGGCACTGGCACCTTGGGGATTTTAATCTGTCAGATTTGGGCTGAAGTACTTGAAGGTTCAGTGGTACTGGGACAAAGGCACACTTTATGAACATTAATCAGTCAAACAAAAAAAGCTCAGAGGTCAGCTCTGAAGTTTTTCCAAAAATCCCCACTAGATTACACCCATGCAGCAAACATCAGATTTCTTATTGCAGGAGTTTCTTGCACTACCCATTTCGGAAGTGCAAGTGCAGGCCACCAAATGCTCCCTCCAACGAGCTGATCACAGTCCATTTTCAACACAGGTGCTTTGCCTTGTCCTCACAGCTCAACCACTGGAAAGTTAGAGGTGCAACATACACAGAGAAATTTCAAAAACATTATCTGTAACTATTCTCTCATGAAAAACTCAAAACATTTGAAGAATCTTTAAGAGGAAACAAATGGACACTGCTGTCTCATGCAGAAGAAAAATTTAGCAACGTCACTGTAACTTAAAAACTGCAGAATGAATCCACTCCAACGACTGCCATTAAACCACTTATACTTTTTGATTTGCTGAGACACACTAACCTGTGTACTGCCTTTTACCTCAAAGCATGTAAATCACATGCTTGACAAAATGTTAACTTTGTCTCACAAAGGAAAGAGCCCTTTCCTAAGGCCCAGTCACAAGAAATAAAAAAAGGGAAAAACATTGGAAAATATCTTTCTATCCTTAAAAAGCAAAGCTCAAATCAAAGCACAACAGCAAAGAGAAATGAATTGTTTCGTCCAATTTCATACATATTTAAAATACAAAAGCCATGTAACTCATGACCACCAAGGACTGAGAGCATGCATGTGTGCAATACACAGTGGTGGGATGTACAAATAAACCACCACCACACCACCAAGTAGAGCAGCTTTCTGCCATACTTCAGCAACCACAAATTAACACAGGAGTTTTCCAAGAGGTACACATGTTGTCACACAGTCTCTGGCTCCCCTGAGCATCAGCACCCACCATCAGAAACACACAGAAAGCCAAAACAAGGACCATGCTAAAATTAGGAAATTGCATGTCTCCTGTGTCTGGAGAGAGAACAGCACTAATTATAAAGTGATTAACTTCTATTACAATTTTCATTGTGTCAGTATAGGAGAGGGAAGGGCTGAGGTTGCTGTTAGGCATTTGTCATTCCACACTGATGTACCACCACATTCTTTGAAACAGTTACACGGATCCAGATTCTGTATCTTGGGGGAATGTGACCTATATACATTGGTTAACAAAGTGGTTGAAGGGGTATTTCGCTGGTATTATTTCATACAAGCCTGCAAGAGAGAGTCAATGGTCTCACATAATTTCAGTCCTCTGGATACACAGAATGAAAATGCTGAAGTGTTAAAAAAATACCTGCAGAACAGGAAACCACATATGGGCATGACCTCCATCCAATTTAGTAAATTAAATATTAGACTATGTTTGAGGGGTTTCTCTTTTAATTTTATATCACATACCTTTATGTCAGAACAGAGTCAGTGGGGAGTAATTTGATGATATTTGTACACAGTCTAATAATGATGCTACAGACAGACACACGAAGAAGAAAAGGCGCTTTATATACAAAGATGTTTAATAATCATAACCTCAGAAGAAGTGGTGTGTAGAGAGATTAAGTGCAGCAAAAGAAGTGCTAATTTGTCTTAGGCAATCCTGAAGTTGTTCTTTCAGGAAGGCAACTACATGGCTACAAACTGAATATCCCAAATGGCAGGTGGCACCACTCCACCAGCAACCATCCCTGTGGGACAGTCATTGGGCAGGCAGGGTGGAGTACTGGGGCACTAATGACACAAGCTAATTCCTAATTATCCTACTGTGTAATACCCTGCAGGGTTGCAGGGTTTTTCCCTTGTTAAATATAAGTTAGTTTCCTAACTTTTTGGTAGGCTTTTAGCAGCTAAGCAACTGCTGCTTATATTAAACACTACATAACGCTACATCAAATAGGAAAATTACATAAAGTGAGACAACACTAGGGATGAAAGAGGTGTTAGTCAGAAAAACACAGATAGATCACTGTCAACCCAGTGGGAGAAGACTCACAGTTCATGGCAGGGTCAAGAGACCAGTTAAAAACCAGCAGAAATAAATTTGAGAATCAGTTAAGCACCCCACTTTTTTTAGTGCATCTCTCTGCAGAAGTTAGACAGCACAGTCAGACAGACATCAACTACAGATCTGTCCCAGTTACTCTGTGTGTACAGGAAAGCTTTCAATTTAAGAATACTTTCTTACTGGAAATTGTTGAAATAATTCAAGGCTATATGAAAACCAAAGCAGTCAGCAGCCATACCATATAATCTACAAATTATATCCTCCTGTTCTACTTTCCAGCTCCTGTTACCGAAAATGCTGAGGCCCTCTACTCTACTTCTAGCTACTTTTCCAGAGAGGAGAAGTGTCCAAAACCAGCTGCATCTCCACACAGTGCTGAGCCAGCATGACAATGGAGCGTGTCCAAAGAAAGGCAAGAAAGCTGGGACATAAATCCTATGTGGAGCAGCTGAGAGAGCTGTAGGTATTTAGCCTGGAGAAGAGGTTCAGGGGAGACTTTGTATTCTTGAAGAATATTTCAAGATATTAAAAACACTCAACAAAATGTGCAGACATACAGCATAATTTATATTAAAAAAAACAACCAAACAAAAACTAGATCTTGACCGGATGGCAAGCCATGAAAGAGTGAGAAAATCAGGAGCTGAAAAATTTAAATATTAACTGAGGTTCAAAAAAAAGGCACTGAGAAGAACATCCAAATACTATTAGTGTGAACATGGCTTTTGCCATCGTATCTCTTTGGCAAGTATCAAGTGCTATTAGTGATCTATGACCTACAGCACAACCCTAACAGTTTTTCAGTAGATAAAACAACAGTAATATGCAGCTTAAAAGCTTCATACAGTGTTATATTTATACAAAAGCCTTGTACATAAGTGAGGTGATGCAAGCAGTTTTTCAAAGAAGCCATGAAATGTGTGTGTTTGGAAGTTATCAGGGAATTAAGTTTTAATGAGAGAAAGTAACAAAAATAATGATAAAATCTGTTTTAATTCAAGTCCTAGAACCAATTTTGGGCAATTAAAATACATTTTAAATTCACATTGACTTTGAATCTTCAACATTGAAAAAGGGTTTGTGCACTACACTAGAAACAATAAAATGTACTCTTCTGAAAGATTTCATCATGAAGTATTGGGTGGTTTAAATATTTTGAATACTCTAAGATTCACTACAAGATAAGACCCTATCATTCTCAAAAACATCCAAGGAGGAATTCAAAATACTAATGAAAATTCAACAGTGCAACTCTGGAAAAAGGTAACCACATAAAGAGATGATATTTTCAAAGAGACTGCTGCACTGTCCTAGGACAACTGAAATATCCTTGGTATTTACAAAGGGGGAAATGTTCTTAAGGTAACATCATAGCCTCAAAATTCAACTGCTTGAAAAATCTTATCTGAAATGCTTTTGGCTTGTTTCTCCCAGCCCTCTAACCCCATTTCACTTGTTAGAAGCTGTTTTAACAATCCAAACAAACAAACAAACAAACAAACAAAAAAAACCAAAACACAAACCACACCTTGAAAACATTAGCTGGCACTGTAGGACCAAGGACCTTCAAATATACAGTATAAAATTTAACAGTACGGACCTTTCAGGCTATTTATTTTCATACAAACTTGAATTTTATTTAATTACATCCCAAACAGTTATTTTTATCCTAGACACCATACCACCTTCCAACCTGCTTGAATTCACAAGAGGTTTCTTTTCTTGTCAGGGTTTTGCTTTTGAATTCCTTACTATTTTATTGCTGGTTTTGGTCCGATGCCACATGAGTGTTAAGTGTCCTAAGCATGCTCACATATCGATCTGTGCTTGCTCAACCTGCTCAATTTTCCAGTCAACAGACTTCCAATACGTCTGCTCCATCCTCTTCACTCCTGCTGGATGCCACAGATGCAGAAGGAGCCTTCACCCACCAAACAGCTCTCCCTTGAAATCCAGGATGTCAGGTGGAAGAGACAGGGGCTGGTGCAGAGACTTGGCTTTCCATCACGTTGATTCAGACCTAGTACTACCTGCTCTTACAGCAGGAATACACAGCCACATTTGCAAAAGAGCCCCAGAGGGAGCAATTTGTCACAGTATTTACAAATACAGCACTGCAGCTACCACTGATATTTGCTGCAGCCAAGATATCTGATATAGCCACGCTCACGTACATGCAGACGTGCGATGAACAGATCTTTGTGACTTAAATATCAGTGCAGTGAAAAAAAAAAAGGATCACATTTCAGTAGATTTATTTTAATGTGTGAAAAATAAAAGCTGCTTCCCAAAACTTTAGCTGTGGCAAACAGGTCTATCATTCAACCTCAGCAAAAATGGAATACAGCAAGAACCAAGAGCTCTTTTGCCTTGACTATCATGAAAGAACTTCCCTTCTGTTCAACTGAAGCAATGTAAAGACTAAGAGAACCCTCATCTGAACTCTGATTTACACTATTGCTCCAGACCTCATGATTAACTTGAAATCTGGGCTGACATTACTAGATTCTCCAGCAGGTACATGGCACCTTCAAATGCTTCATGTGTTATCCCAGGTTATGTTACTCAGAAAATCTCTAGCTCAGGAAAAAACCTAACATGAAGGCTGGATGCCATTTCATCCACTCCCATCCCACAAATTCTCCTCTGGATCTTCAGAGAGGATTAAAAAAAAAAAAAAAAAAAGCCAACAAAACAAAACCTTGCAAAATTACAGTAACCCTGACACTCTTTTCTACAGAATTTAAAAAACAAATCCCAAACATGAAACCAAAAATCCACATCATTACCAAAAAATCTACTCCTGATTTCTGCTTCTATGAACAGAGAATAATAAGGTATTAGAGACCACATTATATTCACTAGAAAATAGTAAGAAAATTGAAAATACATTTTTTATCAAATAGCAACATAAACATGAAGTTATGATGAGATAAGATTGCCACTCCTGGTTGATACCCGTAATGGTTTTTGTTAGGTCCTATTAATCATGAAGGAGAAGTTTAAAACTGAATTCAATAAAACAATTAATGAACAGTGTGCAAAATGTACAAACACAGTCTTGGCAAATCAATAAAACAATTTGTTCACAGACACAAGCCACAAAATCTTATCTTGACATTAAGTTCCATTCACTCAGATAAGGAAATAAACCAGCAGCTGCAGCTCTGTGACTTTAAAGAGGGGGAAAAAATTGTTAAGTGTCCCAATTCACTTGTAATAGCAATTCCTTACATTATCAGGACTCTCTTACATACACCACTGACAGTAACCATGCTCACAGCAGAGCAGCTGACTTTGAACAGGCTGACCTTGAGCAAGCCAACGACCTCAGCAGCATGTACTTCTGGCTTATTTCACTGCAGCAGCAAAACATCCTCACCATCTATAGAAGTCTACCGTTCCTGGCCACCACCCCTGACTATTTTAAGATATCCCAATACACTTCAGTGATGCACAGTTCAAAGTGATAGAATAACATCTGCTAGCATGCTGAAGTGTAAGTTGTTTACACAGGCATTTTTAGCTTGTTCTCACACTACGCTTCCCAAACTCACAGAAAAATCAATTGATTCACAGAGCTTTGCTTCTCATTTAAACATATCAACCCCAAAATTTAATAACTGAGCAAGAATTTTAGGCATTGTGAAAGGAGAAAAAAACCCAAGACATCCTACTCTAGATAAAGCTCATTTAGAAGCTTTATCAAGTATGCGACAGCAGTGGGTGAACTTGAGAAGGCAGTTGCTTCCCGAGATGTCCTCCCCCTGCTCACTGCTTCAAAGAAAAGCTGTATTAAGAGAGCTGTTTACTTGTATGCAGGTTTATAATTGCTATTTTAAACATATAGAAGATGCATGCTGATCTGATATTAGGGGAAGATAATCGTGGAGTTACTCGAATGCAACGGTTGTGTTACTGAGTCATAACAACCCATCTTGCAGACAACCCCAAGCTATAGGGAGAAAACTTTAAATTTCCAAAACTCACTCCAGGGAGAGTCACTATCACCCTGTGTTCTCAGGAGTCCCTGGAGTGACAAGGACCACACCTAACCAAGTTACAAAGGCCATGGAGAAAACAAGCCTCTCTGGGAATTTATGGCCATGAGATTTTTTTTCTAATTTTGAAGGAATGCATATAAGAAAGGAGAAAGAAGTAAATTGCATAAATTTGAAGGGGGAAAAAACAGCATAAGCTGATGGTGGTTTATTCTGAAACTTAGCATGAAGCTGCAAAAGTCATAAATAAAAAGCTGTCCTGCTGCAACAGCCTCAGAGCACGAACAGAGCCCTCGCTGAGCCCAGCCCACGGGTAGTAATTAAACCACACAGCTCAATTACTTTATTCTTTTTCCAAAACCCTTTAGAACAGAAGAGCCCATATCAGACCAAATCACTCTTTGAGCTGCAGCAGAGCTGACTGGGCAAGTGAAAACAGTGTTGTGACCAGAGAATACAATTATTATCACTTTTCCTCTGTCCTCTCTGAACTTCATGGGAGAGGAGAGTAAGAGAAGGAGATGGGGAAAAGGCTGCTCTCATCCACCAGGAACACATCCAACAGCAATTTTTCCATCTCTCTGAGCTCCACTGCAACACTATTGACATTTGGCATTTTGTCTGGAACGAGTCTGTTGATTAGCAACTACCCTTAGTTGGAAGGCTGGAGGGAGAATACCACTGTCCAGTTCTGGAACGAGGTGACTGCACTGAGTGCATCTACTCACATCACTTGCTTTTCCTTATGAGTGCACTGCTGAATATCCAAGACTGTATTTTACTGCTGTCACCAGTGGAACAGAAAAGCATTTCTGAGCTATGAGCATCTCTTACTAACCAGGCACCTTCCATTCTGCCACATCACTGCAGTTGCCCACCAGCCTATGGGGTCCAACTGTTGCACAGTTTAATCTGGAGATCAGTTATATCGTTTCCCACTTGCTTTGTTTTCCCAATGAATTTGGCTGTCCTAAACAACAGTTTGCCTGCAGATCCCTGGATGCCAAAAGGAACATCCTTTGGTCAGGAAACCACGCGCTTATCTTCAAAATACATTTTCAGTCATGCTTCCAGCTGCACTCTACCAGCAATATAATCTGACACAGCACAAAGACGATGATATTTTCTTTGG
Source organism: Phainopepla nitens (assembly GCA_013400175.1). Taxonomy (NCBI): domain Eukaryota; kingdom Metazoa; phylum Chordata; class Aves; order Passeriformes; family Bombycillidae; genus Phainopepla; species Phainopepla nitens. Next base: position 311,437 of record VXBQ01014514.1, read on the forward strand.
AGACAGGAGGTGAAATAACCATGGAGGCAGCTACATGGGCTGATGACAAGCCACTCTTCAACTCCCTTTGGGGGCTGTGCTGCAGGAGCCTGCAATGAAGTTGCACACTCACTCCTACACCTGCAATGGCTACTGTCAGATCTGCAATATTAGAGGGATTTTATGAATTACGAGTTTGGAAAGGTTTACTGAAGACTCATTTTCAAAATCCCCACAGGAAGGCAACCCAAATTAAATCAACATGAAGGTGATTCCCCTTGAAAAAAAAATTCAGCAGTAATTCCCTGAAGAGTTCCCTCTGAATGCAATACACCGAGAAGGCCACTGCTTCCCATGGCAACAGAAAGAAAGGTAGCCCTGGCTCCCTGAAGCAGATGGGGAGCACCGCCTTGGCCACTTCACTCGACTCCTCTTGGAGGCTACTGCTCATTGCACACAGCCATTTTGAAGTCTCTCTTCTCGTATGTGCTTTCCCAAATACATCTCACCTCAGGAAAGAGGCAAAACAAAGGAAAAAGACTGGATTCTAAAGAGAAACACCATGCCCTGGGCAAACTTTCTGCCTCGCCAGAAGAGCAGAAGAGACCAGACTTAGAAACAGATGTTTTGATTCTCCTGCTCCACAGCCTGCACTGCTTTCCATTCGGGATGCAATAGTCCCCTTTTCATGATTTGGGGCACAGCTGACCAAAAGGACAGCAACACACTTCTCATACCAATTCCATAAATGATAAAAGCTTGATCACCTACGCTGCACGTAAGGGTATTTTCTTTTGAAAATGTACACACTGCTTAGTTATTTACCTCCTTAGATCACTCATAAAAGGTCAGCAGTCTTAACGTGTGAGGCCAGAAGCAGAAAAGGGCTTCAAATACCAGATCTCTCTAGTCCACAGCTATTAAAATCCAGACCAGCATAAAAAGAGCGTGTAGGCACAGACACTGCCTTTCAGGGAAAGAACATTGAGAAAACATCTGATCTTTAAAACAAACAAAAAATCATCTGTGACTTCAGACAGTGTATCATAGCTAGTATTTATTCACATCCATACTCAACGATTTCTAGCAATATAACAAACAGGAGCTTCCAAAAGGTAACAAAATGTCAAAACCTATTATTCATACTTCTTTTAACCACTTTTGTATTTTCTCTTTGCTTGATAAAGCTGAAACAGAAACAGGAAAACATCAAGTCATTATCACTCCATACAGTCTGTCTCCATTTTTCTGCTTGCTTATATCCTTTGAAAATTCAGTTAGTCTCACTTGTTTAGGACCTTTCCTCATACCAAAGTACCCTAATATCTCCAACAGTCATCATTAGGTCACCTCTCCTTCTGCTATAGGCTAAGGTAAGTCAGCCCATTATCCATTCACCTGGCTAATAATGTTCCCCTCCTTAAGTCCTAATCCTCTTACTACTCATTTATCCAACTCATTACTCACTTCCTCTTACAGATGCAAAATAGCGACACTAGAATTCAAAATAAACACCCTAACACTGGACTTTGTGGCATTCTCTATTCTCATGATCATTAGTTCATTATAGTCCCAGGAACAAAAAAAAAACAGAAGCAATGATCAGACTGGGAAAAACAAAAAACAACAACCAAACCAAAAAAAACCCACCAACCAAACAAAACAAAACAAAAAAAACCCAAACAAAAAACAACAACCAAAAAAACCGCACAACAAAACCCACAAAAACAAAAACCACCACCATCAAACAACCTTTTCTCTTTATTCAGTTTTGTAAAACTTGTTTCAACATGTCATAGTCAAACAGGTCAAACCTGCACTATCACTCCCAGGCTCTTCTAATACAAAAAGCATTTAAGTACAGTTATATTTTATATATAACTGCTCCTTATTTGATTGACAAAAAGCACAATCTCTCTTAAAATAAATGCCATCTCAGTACAAGATATTCTCTGAAGGCCTTTCTCATTCTTCTGTAAGACTTTTCACTTCAAATTTCCCCAGCAACATCTGTTTCAATACCTTTTGAATCAAATCACTATTTTCTGATATTATTTACACTAGTCTGGTGTTTCCAATGAAACAAATTCTGAGGAACTGCCAGGCTACACAAAGTTAGTTTGAATTACACAACTGGTAGAGAGCTACGCATCCATGATGAAATCCAGCAAGCTGAAAACCTGCTCAGAAGTAAAAACTTTTGCTGAAAATAATTTTGGAGTAGAGTTGTATTCTGTTGTGTGGGTTTTTTTTCAAATTATCTCAACCAATATTTATATATTTAAAAAAGAAAATCAAGTAGATGGACCCTAATCATTTTTCTTCTTTTTATGTCCATTCGATTTTCAAACATTACTGACTTAGATGCTACCTTTATATAGAAGGATTATATAACTGTACAAAACAAAGAATATGATCTACTGAAGCCTAAATATTTACAAAGCACTTCAGCATAATTTACTAACTAGGAAATTCTAGGTGTACATGCCATGAGTCCATATCAATCAACAGTATTGAGGCAAGACAAGTATATGCACCCACGAATCTTATTTTGGGGTGGATGATATTTTTGAATAAACATCCACAAGGAACCCCTCTTACTCACATTTGAGTGCAATACAAGCATCCAAAACACCAAGGAGTTGCACACTGATCCTGCCAGCAATGGACCTGCCCAACCCCATAAGCATGTCAGAATTCTATCCAGAGGTGCAAAGCAACATCAAGTCAAGTAAAACAGAACTACATTTTTATGTAGGCAACTAAAAAAGAACAATATCTCGTCTATTGACCCATCTGAAACAGAAAAAAAAAAAAATACTGGAAGTAGTTAGTTGGGGCTGAAGCACTACAATAGGACCACCCAGCTTGGCTGTCCACAGCCTCCCCTCTGTCAATTCTTGGGAAGAGAGAAGGGAAAAAATGGCAATAGTTCACAATAATCTGTTGTTGCTTCAATAAATAAAAAGCCAAAGTAGGTAGGGAAACATTCTCAGACCATGCATCTTGAGTATCTGCTGGATTATGATTCTGCAGTGATACAGATCAGCTGAATGTAAGACCTTTGCACTTGTCTAGAGCCTCTCAGAACTCTTGCCATCTTTGCAAGCCTGGCCTGATTTGTTCTGAGAGGCCCAAAACCACAGTATCTTAAGTGGTGTACAGCTCTTACACCAATATGAACTTCCAAGTTACTTAATTTTTCATTCCCTCTCATATATATTTTTGTATAATGTGGACATGCATCAATCCATAACATTTCCCAATTTAGTTTTCTGTTTATGAACTTTGTGTAGTTTTTAAATCCTCTGCTGCAGTTTGCAATTAAGTAATAGAGAATGCAGGTGATGAATTAGAATATTCTATGTGAGCACTGTACGTGAAGCACTCTTGTTTACAAGCTACAGTCAAAAAATAGATTCCTCTGGCATGAGCTCCAAACACTAATTTCATCAAGCCTAGAATTGCACAAGTTTTCATTTCCAGCATGAATAGCTGCAAAATATTTAAAATTTTCTTCAAAGCACTCATTGTCCTAGTTTACTAGCTTCTCACTGAATCGGCAGATGGGCAATACACAGCACATACTACTGCCAATGATGCAAAGCAGAACTGAAAAAGATCTTCAATCAAGACCAGTTCAGCTTATAAGGAAAACAAAAGGACTAAACATTAATAATTTTTAAATGTCGGGCAGACTGGGCAACTATTCAAAGAAAGCTTTAAAAAAATAACCAAACAAAGCTGTTGAAAACTTACATCCATTTTCAGGCAAAAGTAGAATACAACCATATACCAAAATCCTTTTAAATGTCCTTGTGGTATCACCCTAAACATTTAAGCATCCTATCACTCCCTATCTCCAGAAGTTTACTGAACTCTACAGCCACTGAAGGCACTCAGTTAGAATGGAGTTTCTAAGAACTAGGGAAAATATTTACAAGTGCTGGAGAAAAACAGAGGCATTTACATAATCTTTGGCAAGAGAATATAGAAACATGGCACTTCTAGTACCCTGTCCAGCAGCTTACAGAAAAAATAATCCATCATGTTAGAAAGGCTAAAAAGACATCCTAAACAAGCAAGTCAAAGAGAATTTTTTTTCTTTTCCTTTTGAACAGTCTCAGAGGTCTCAAAATAACAGTAAGTGGGGACTTCAGAGAGGAACACAAAACATACTTCCACGAAAAAGACTATAAAAGCATTCAAAGCAAGTATTCATATTCAAAATGGCAATCAACTACATAATTTTCACATTCCTAGATGGTTTTATCTTTTCCAAATTATTCTTACTAGTTACCTGGAGGAGTAATTATTTAAGTCATTAACTTTAAGAAATGCTAAAATCTTGTTCCATAACAGGTAAAAAACCACAGTAGAGGACACCTACCTGTAATACCGAGATTGTAAGTAAGTTGAACAAATAGTCTTTGATACATGGCTGGCAGACCCAAAGTCTATGACTTTGACCCGGTAAGGCTGCCGAATGGGATCCACCAACATAATGTTCTCTGGTTTGAGGTCAGCATGGATTAAACCCAGACTTTTTAGTTTTTTCAGTGCAGTGGCCACCTGTTGCAGAATAGGCCTTATTACTTTCAGTTGCAGAGGGCTGAATTTGTTTTGTTTCAGGAAGTCATACAAATTCTGTTCCAACATTTCAAAAACCAGACAAGTGTGGTTACGATGCTGAAAGCATTCATAGGCTCTCACAAAGTTAAATTCATCAGCATTTTCAGTGCTTAGTCTCGCTAAGATGCTCACTTCTATTTGCCCCTGGCGCACGTACGAAGGATGATTCTTCAAGATTTTGATTGCCACAATCTCGTTTGTCCCCCTTTTCCAGCACTTGACTACTTGTCCAAAGGTCCCTCGCCCCAGGAAATCGAGAACCTCGTAGGTGTTTTTCACCGAGCACAACACCTCGTGCTGCACCAGCTGGTAATCCCCATCTCCGCCGGCACCGCTCTGCTTGGCGGCCGCGGCCACCACCGTCACCGGGTTGCCCACGCTGGTCTGCAGCATTGCAGGCAGGATGGACAGCTCATCCACGATCTGCATCGTGCTGCTCTGGTTGTCCAGCTCCTCGCTCTTACGCTTCAATCCACATCGCTGAGCTCCTTCCAGGATATCCGACCGGCTTCCCTGCGTCCCGGCCTGGGGGGCCTCGCGCTGAGGCTGCTGCGCCCACGCTGCCAACACTTTTGTAGCACCTGCAGTATTTTTTAAAGCAACAGCATTTGACTGCAACCAAAAGCTCTGTCCTCGAGGTCTATCAAATGGGTTTTTAGTCTGAAAGAAAGTACTAACCCTGTGGGGAGAAATTCCAAAGTTTTTACCATTCACATAGATTTGCGGGTAGGTTCTTTCGTGGTACACACAACTGCTTGGTTCTAGTTTGAGTTTCTTCACACTACAGAAGGCACTTGACTGGGTTTGATAAACATATGGTGGATAGATCAAGACTTGTGAGGCCATACCTACAGGGAGAGAGAAAAAGAAAAAACAAGTGAAAATTATGCACATTTCCAAGCTTTCCAGCAGCTGCTACTTCCGAAAGAAAAGTCGGGACACAATTTTGTTCTCCAAATGAGCTGGTCTAAAGTTGTTTTCTATTTAGTTTCTCGTGGCCAGAACAAGGCCCTCAGGCTTTACCAGTGCCCACAGGAGGACTTTAGCAGCAGCAGGTTAGTGCAGTTAAGTGCTTTAGCTGGCTGCACAGGACTGAGACAGGCTCCAGCAGAGCACTACATGTCAATTTTTCAAGTGCGGGTCCTACCTTTGTGCTATTAAACTCAACTTTCATTTAAAACCTCCCACCATTTCTACATACAAAAGTAGCACAGTGCTCAGTAACACAACTGAAAAACCAATTCAGATGTTTAGCAATGATGACAAAGTAACTTAGAAGTTCTTAATTGTGAGTCAATGCTACCTGTTACACAAGGTATCCAACCTATTCACTGTAAACACCATCAGGCTTCTGAGAACAGACAACTGTCACAACTGCCACGGATCAAAGATTTTCACTGGGATGGAAATGAAAGTGATCAAGCCATGTGATGGGGCTCAAAATAACTTTGGGGGCATGGGTACATACACATAAACAACAACAGCGTTCCAGTAACTTACGATGTACAGTAACCTAATCCATTCACCAAAGGCAGGTGCTTTCCCCGAGTTCTGTTCCATCCTGCTGCAGAAATTCGTGCATCAGTGACAGAGCCATGGGGGTAAAGGCACTGAGTTTACCTTCCAGGCACTGACCCAGTGTCCCCTTCCAAGTCTGTCAAACTTGTCTGTCATGTAGTTAAGCTAAATACCAAGACAAAGGCTCTGGACGGACCCCAGTGTAACTACAAGATTTCACAGAAGTTATGGTTTATACCAGTCTGATCAGCTCCCAGAGACATATTCAATACCAATAATACCTTAATTAGATCACTTCATCCTACCAAGCACATGAAGATTCTGGTAATAGGTATTTAAATTGCAGATGAGTCACATAAAACTTGAGCTAGACACTGCAGTGACTCTGATCAAATGAAAACTAACCAAAAGCACAGCATAATTATTCTGAAGCTGTGATTTGATTTATGCAAATGAACATTTAGATATCTTAAGAGCAATTAAAATAATCATACCAACACCTCAGTTTAGAATCCTCTAATGGGTTGTGTCCCAGCTGCGGAAGAAAACTTCAAAGCCCTCTCCTTCCCAAAGCAATTTTCTCAGAGCCAGACGATGTAGAAAGCTGGAGACAACCAGGAAACAGTCAGCAGCTGGGCTCTCCTGCCACCAAACATGATGGGACTGCCACTGCTCCACACCAAGGATTTAACTAACTATTAACCTCAAAACACAGGAAAAAATTCCCAAGCTCTTGACTTCTCTCCTAAATAACGTGCCCCATTACCAAGTGCATAAGCATTATTATTGACTACGAGATCTTACTGCCTTTTCTATCATAATTACATCTGAATAAATCACTTACCCTGGTCATATTATTTAGATATCCAAAAATCAGCCCTCACTGGCTGCCCCAGAGAACACATAGGTTCCAAGCCTCTCTAGAGCTTCCAGTGGCACCTGCACAGTTCAGGTCAAGCCAAACCTTCTATCAGCACCCTACCATTCCTCCAGTTCTGGGATGACTCGAATACCACATCTGCCAAAGACACATCAAAATAATGCTTAGGGGTTTTCTTCTTAAAACCTTTCTGAGGTTTGCACTAAAAAATACTCTGCCTGCTTTTTCATCACAATCCTTTTACTTTTTGACACACATGTGCATGAAACAAGTGAAATATTCAAACTCAAAAAACATTTACATTTCAAAAGCAAAGAAACTTCTCAAGGACACATTAGTGTGTTATCCCAGTTTGCTGACAGCAGGGTTCAGGTGATCAGAATCACGTTCCTGACTCACAGACACATCAAAATGCTGGGCAGACCCAGAGGCACAGCCACACCATGAAGCCCCTGGGCAGAAACAGGTCCCGTGTACTTCCAAGCAGGAGGGAGTGGGGACACCTGGCCAAGCTGCAGCAGCCCCAGCATATCCATTTGCCCTGGATCTGCCGTGACCTAACAGCAAAAATCCTGCTCCATTTAACTTCTGGAGAAGGTATTTGCCTGTGTAAGCATGTCACCAAAGTCAAGGGCACTAGATGATGACAATGACTACTTTGAAAAAGCTACAGTGAAATTAAGGATGTTTTCAGAAGACAGGACAACAGTCCAGGCTGAGCGAGATCCAGAGGGACCAGAGGCCCACTCAAATCCTCACCTGAGATTGTGAGGACCACTGACATTCAAAAATGTAAAAAAGATGTAAATTTTCTGTAGCTCATGCTGCTCAAACCAGTCCAGAAGGTCTGGAGGAAAACAGTCCCAGCTTTCTCTTCAACACTAATTTCAACTGGATAAGAAAAACTAGACTACCATCTTTTGGGGTTTGTGTGTTTTTTACAGGGCTAACTCCACGACCCTGAACTCTGACCACAGTAACAGCTCTGTTCAAAGATTAAAAGTGTTTACTGAGTTATTACAAGAACATTTTTAGCAACTCAAAAAAAAAAAAAAAGGAAATTGAGCACTAAATAGATAACATACCCTGAAAGAACAACCTCTGATACAGTCATGACAGACTGAACTAATAAAATAAAATTTTACTCCATACAAATAAAAATTGACTTGTACAATCATCTAATTTCTTACCTTCCCCTAAACACTTCTTCATTACTCCCATCATTTTGCTTGTCTTTTTCTAAACATACACTTCTAGATGCCAGTATCATTTGGAGAAGCTACAGTTATCTTCACATAACCAGTGAAAAAGGTGCTCCTGTGAAACAGGCACATAAAACCCTGCAGCATCCTACACCTGAGACTGCTTAAAGAGCTCTGCCACACACAGTGCTCAGAAGGCATTTCAGACAGAAGCACCCAACATATATGCAATGAAATCCACCAGAACAGTATGGAATTATCCAATACAACCAGCTGTTGGAGGCATTTGCTTTGAGAAGTTAAGTTGATAAACAGAACTGATTTTCCCCCATGCAGATGAAAACAAACCCCCACAGACAGCAGAGCTGCACAACAAACCTCGAAGAGAAAGGGAAAACACCACAACACCCCTCTACTATAACAGCACTGCTGTGTTGTAAGGGTTTTTTTGTTGGTTTGGGGTTGTGGATTTTTTTGTGGTTGGGGATGGTTTGGTTTTTTGGTTCTGTTTTTCTTACTGGGTTGATCTGTTTGTGGGGGTCGGAAGCTTTTTTTTAAAAAACTATTTTGAGGTATTTGAATTACAATACAACCCTATGGATAGCTACACCTGAAAGAATAAAGAGTTATTGTGTTGCAGGTTTTTTGTTGCCCTTTTTTTTCCTAAACCTGGACTACCAGCAAAATAAAATAATACACAGCACATTTTCACCTAGCAGAGAGTGGATCTTTCTTTTCCCCCATCACAAAACATTTCACTGAGTTCATACATATTTCTGCATACTTTTTAATGAGACTGTTCCTGCTTCCACATAGAAACTGAAGCTGGTCAGACTATACCTACATTAACAAGCCCAGCAGCAGAATAAGAGAGGGATGGGTAGAGCCAAACAACCAGTGCTAAAAGAAAAGAAAAGTCTTCTGTGCTCATTTCAGGGAGGTCACTTGAGCCTGAACACACATAAGCAACTGGTGCACATCTTCCAGTGAAATTTAATTTAAAATAAAAACCAAGTGTGTACACTACAAGACCCCTCCAGGATGCAAACCAAAGCAGAGTAAGTAAAAGCATCAGAAGGACTGAAAAGTGCAATTTCCAGGTGACAATACCACAGGCAGCCTCTGGCTACTCGAGTAACTTCCCACTTGACTTTCAGTTTTAGTCTCAGAGAAGCTGTCCATTCCCCTACACATATTTTTAAAGCCCTCTTCTCCTTCCCCAAGTGCAAGGAAAGCGTAACAACTTCCCTTCAGCTCAGTGACTGCTCCTGGGCAGTGGTGCACACAAGCTGAAGTTGGCTCTGGAGTTCTCCAGCCAGTATTCTCCAATTGGAGCTTGCAGCGTCCCACCTCATTGCTAGTGAATACTGCAGGGAATGTGCAAAAGAAAAGCAGTCCCAAAACACCTACCAACTGTTACCATCTCTAGAAAGGCTTCCTTCAAAGGAACAAGTCTTCTTGGTTTGAAGCAGAGAGAACTGGGAAAACTTCACTTATTAAACAGGAAACTATACAAAACATGTGACTTCTGACCAGAGTTAAGACTGTGAATTCTGGACTTCTGAAAAAAGTATGAACAAAGTAATGAAGCAAACATGTTTCCACTAAGTACATTCACTGCTTACTCCTTTAAATAAATTAACAAATATATTTTCACAAAGTAATGTCAGTGAACAGGAGGCACTTCAGTTTGTCCCCCCTCAGCCAAGTTTCTCTCTATAGAAACTGAGTAGCGAACCACACAGGTGTGCCTCAGCAAAATGAGGCACCTCTGGTTAAGATCTTGCTAATGTTCACCTAAGGTGTAACAATGCTCTTCGCAAAATTACATCTCCAGCCTTCTCGGGCAGTTCTAGGCAAACTCAGGAGCGCGACCCATTTGGCAGACTGGGACAACCTGGAGCAGCACAGGCTGTTCCAGGCCTGCCCACCATTAATAATTAACTGTACAGTGCCATTTCCACATCACTGAGTGAGGGGAGTGCGAGGCAAAGTAACTGGTTAATAAGGCCACTGCAGGGGAACTCGGGAGAAATTGCCAACTGCTCCCTTAATTCCTGTGCAAAACACACAGCTCCTTCCACCTGCCCCAGGCAGTGCAATCACCACGCTGCTCCTGGTGTAGTAAATTCCCAGCAGGCAAAGCCCAGCCAGCAGCAGTCACCCAATAACAGAGTTAAATTGTAACCCAAGAAAACTTGTTTTCCAACTTCTTTCAGGCCTCCATGGCCAAAATCATTTCCAAAACTCTCGCATCCTTCTCACAGCACAGCTGGCATCAAGGGAGGCTTTCTAAACACTCAGTAACTTCCAGCAAACGCACAATTTGAGCAGTGGCACTTAGGAAATGTTTTGTTTATATTATGCATAACTTTGGAAACACTGTAAGGATCTGTCTGTCATTTTTTCCAGGTAAAACAATTGTTCTTTTTATATCAGGTGCCACTCAGCTGCTCAAGTTAGTTAGCAAATAAAAAGCTGAATTAGTTGCCCTCTCTTTCTGCACACATCTAAGTTTATTAGCAGTAGTAGCAGCACCTCTATGTTGTTTATTTTGGATATGTAGCTGAACAAGCTGTACTGATGCAAGTACTTTCATACCCTATGACCTGTTCACCCTGAGGAATTCCCTCACTCCAGCTGTACAATTAATAACAAAGCACTGGCAATTGAGGTTTCATGCAATTTATAAAGGAAAACATATCCACAGAGAGTGCAAAGTGTCCAGAAATACAAGCCCAGGGAGTCCCACCCTCTGGCCACCTCAAAACCAGCTCTGTGAGCAGACCTGTGACCCACAGAAGGGAGAGAGCAGAGCAATGAGAAAGCACCAAGGTGTTTCAGGTAATTTATGCCGTATAAATGGTTTCCTCACACAACGACAGAGGCAATTCTGGACACAAATTTCTGCGCATAGGCACACACACACTCCCCCACAGAGAACCAGGAGATGCAGAGGCAGCTGATGCTACCTCCCCAAAGAAACCAACACCCAGTTCTCGGGTAGCAACCAGAAATGCAGTTTAATAACAAAAGAAATCATTACCATTTTGACTAAAACATGTATTTCAGAGATTTTGGCTCATCATACACCAAGAGCATTCAGCTGAGCCAACGCAGCCTTTGCCCAGCATGAAACCTCAGTCCTGCACAGGTCGAGGCTGAAAGGCCAAAGGTTGGTTCCCAGCTGGAGAGAGTTCTGATGAGAAGCAAACGATACAATGATCCAATTCTGCCCTTGCAGAACTTAGTTACTAATCACAAAAAAAATGTTACAGGGCTGCCTTAGGTCTGTGCAATGGTGGAGGGGTTTTTAATCAGACACCACCAATGTTACATTGATAGCAGAAATTGAAAATATCAGTTGGTTTAAGTGTGATACAAACCAGTCTCAATTGCACCATTGTCTTGATACTTGGAAACAGAACTGACGCCATACACTGAGCACAAACATATTTTACATAAAATATCAGAGTGAATTGCTATGACTCAACGCTGCCATAGCACCAGTGGCACTACTAAAGAATACAATCGCTTTATTCATATTTTCCACGAATATCAAAAGCTAAATCTTGTGATATCAATATGACTGCAATCATAGCTAAAAAGATAAATTAAACAATACTCGAAGCATTTCTTTTTCTTCTAGGCAAGCTGCTGTTGTGCAACTGGAAAGCAAGCACAAGCAGTGCAGCATTGGCCACCAGCCCCGGTGACAACATGCCCTCCAAATCAGAATGTGCCACCATCAACACAAACAGCACATTTCAACCAGCCAGGGCTTCGCCAGCCTAATCTCTTCTTTTAGAAGACTAATTCTTTTTGAACCTGGAAACAGCGGGCATACTCAAATAAAAGTCCCTAACAGTGGGGTTTAGGAGAGCTCACACCTTCTGCACAACAGTAGTGCTGAAGGATCTATTCAAACTACTGCTACTGTCTGTCACCCTTCAATGCAGCAGGAGGGACTGAGGCAAGCAAAGAGGCAGGCCACTTTTTCCATTGCCCTAAGTATTTCCAAAAGATTTTGCCACCTTCCCTAAAGCAGAAATAAAATTTGATAGAGAGGATTAGCTCAAACTGCCTGCTGGTATATCACATGTTCAAATGCCACTGCATTAAAAAAAAAAAATCCTTCTTAGTCCTTTCTTATTTCCAGTCATTTTATTTTTATGCAATTGCTCAATTTTAAGTTTTTTAGAATGCTGGACTTTTGTTAGAACTAGAAATGGACCAATCCAGCTAAGCAATTTATTTTGAAGTTTTATTTTAGAATAGCTCTAGACAATATCAAACGCAGGTCCTGTAAGAATATACATGTAAATGTTTGCTGCCACTTCACAGAATGTCTGGAAGCACATCTGCATGCACATGAAGGGGTCCTGCTTACACAGAGTTTATCAAAGTCCTCTCAACTACTCAATGAGGAGGAAACTCATCCAAAATTATCCATCTTTCTCCCTCTCCCTAAACAAGATTTTCACCTGGACAAAACCAAACAAGCTCCAAACAAAAACAAACAAGCAACAAAACAAAAACAAAAACAGACAAAAAATTCCTGCAGATCCACAGGATCTGCACATTAAGTCTGCAGCAGCGCACACAAAAAAAAACCTGTTGAGCTCATTGAGTCTGACATACAATGCAAAAATTTGCAAATCAGGCCCTCCTGTACCAAGGAGGTGAATAAAACTGTTTCCTACACATTGAGAACTGTCTGGTAGGAAGTCATATCTGAGTTAAAACTTTGCCCAAATACATGGAAAAAGCAGTCCCTCTTCCAAGAAGACCAACAAGAATGTCATTATCAAGTGGTTACTGAGTTGTGAAGACAGCACACCTAGAGCATATGCAACTTCCTCTGCAACAAAAATGTCAGAGTAAATAAGAACTGAAGCCTTTATTTTTTTTCAAAACTGACTTAACTGTAAAATAATGAAGGCCTCTAATCCAACATACTTATCCTGACTGATCTTTTTCTGCTGCAGTTTTCAGGTCAGTTGCCCCAGCTATATCCAGGGACAACTTTCAAACATACACAGACTGAGGTGACCACACACATACATACAGTAAGTACATGTTTGGAAGGTATTTTTATACATACACAGATAGAAAAAAACCTCTGAAGTCCCAGTATTTTTCCCATAATAAAAGTTCGTTATTTAAAAGTGGTTCAAATATTCTGCTTTTATATAACTGGTGTTTTTCTTTCCTTGTAAACAACATCATGGATTTTCATGGATGAATATAGCACTGGTTGCTTGCTGAAAACAGCTGTATAAATTGAAAATGGCATATGTAGAACAGTAAAGGAAAAAATAGAGGGAAAAGGTGTTTACGTCTTTTTTTTTCAGCTTTCTAAGGATGTGGAGGAAGCAGTATTTCCTACAGGTAAATATCAGTGCAGTAGAAATCCATTCTCTCTCATGGAAGAATAAGCCTTCTGCCTCCTAATGAATCAATAATTGTAATAACCCATATTATAATGTTTCCCAAAGCCACCAAGGCAAGACATTTCTCCCCCTCCCCTATGCAAAGAAACTTATTGATTTAACTACACAGAAGGAAAAGAAAGGCAAGATTATATGCAGGGGGCCATAATAATACTGATAAATGTGCATATATTTTTTCTCTGTTGTATTCCCTTCCGTGTTTAATAGTCTTTCCACTTGTAGCATACACAAACTTTTAACAGCCACTCTTTGTTTTAATCTTCAAAAGAATGTTTAGACACCTCTGCAACAGAGTTTTAAAAACACATTTAGTCTCAGACAGCATTTGTCACAAAGAGCTTCTAAAGTATTTCTTGGGAAAACTTCCCACCATATCCTCTTGCTGGGCTCAGAGCTGACACAGTCCAAAGCAAGAAAGCAGCCCACAGCATCGTTACAAAAGCCATAAAGAACAGTTATTAAAATCACTCTTTAGTATCTCTTGAAAGCAATCAATTGAATACCAACTAATTCCGTGAATCACAAAATAAGTTGGTATTAAAAGGAAAGAGGAGACAAAGAGCTTTTTTCTTCTCTTAGGAGCAAATCTGGTTCCTTCTGAAGGGCTTCACAAGATCTCAAACACCAAAATTTCCATATTTAACAGATTTAAATGCTGAAAAAACACAGATTATCTGATTACCTCTACTACCCACATGCAATCCCTATAAATCTTCAAAAAGAAGCTGTGGAAAAAACTTCTCAACTGGAACACACAGACTGTAGACAAGCAACCAAGTCCAATAGTTAAAAACAAAAAAAAAAAAAAAAAACCCAAAAAAAAAAAAAGGAAGAATTGAAAGGAAAGGGATAAGAAGCAGCAGATGACCAAAGCTTCTAGGAAAAACACAAGAAGGAAGATGCTGACAAGACAATGATGCACATCAACACCTTCAGTCAGAAAGGCAGTAAGGCATCTTACAACAACTAAAAATCGTCCTGGAAATTGTGTAAAGTTCCACCAATTGTGCAGAATAGAAAAAACCTGCACCATAGGAAAGAGGGGAAAAAATAATATCTTTTCCTTAAACTAGTGGAATTTGGTAAAAGTTAACATAGCTTTTTTTTTTTAATGCTGACAAAGGACCAAAACAAAGCAGTAAACATGTTGACACTGTGGAAACACAAAAGAAATGTTTATTCTATCTACATATGAAAAAATAAATTACTTTTGCAAAAGTAAATTAATAAAGCTTTAGAAAAAAATTGTGTATATAAATATTTTTTATGGATACCTGATACTAGTGGTTATTCGTATCTTCCAAAGGGAACTTAGATCACCAATGAGAAAAACTTCTTTTCCTCCCTTATAAACTTTCTAATGATTATCAGTATTGAAGCAGTTTTCTCTCTGCACTTCTGCCTTCATAGGTGAGTTTCCTCATCCAGCCCTGGAGCCTGCACTAGGTCCCCTCTGCAGGCAGGCACTTGTTTCAGTCTATCCCAGCAGGAACAGGGAGAGGTTCAGATGCCAGCTGACACACAGAGACCCCAGGGAGCAGGCCTGGCGGGAGCTGGTCACGCTAATAAAAGCAGCAAACATCTTTGCAATGAGGACATTCCAGCCCCACACAAAGCACAGCTGCACTAGCTATGGCAATCCCAGCTGAAGTTGCTCTCCTGGCACTTTTTGCTGCCCAGGGACCAGTTTTGCCATCTCACTTCAGCACTGCAAGATGAGGTCAGCACAAGGCAAGGAGATCCATCTCACAGTTCACAGCCGAGAGTCAAGCAAAACTAAAGCAAAACTCCTAAAATAACCCAAAACAGGTTTTCCCAAGCACTGGTGGCTGCTTGCCCCAAGGCAAGCTTCGTGATAAAAATCTTGCCTCACCCAGCAATTTAAGTTCCTTGGAAGTTTAGTGTCCTGGTCACACAAAGAACAGCTGCAGGACAGCAGAGCATGGTGACCCAGAGCAGCTCAGCCTCCAGAACGAGGCTGAGCACAAGACACTCAGACCAGGGGATTTTGAAATCAAACAGGCCTGGACGAGTGGCCATGGGCATCTCCAATCATTTCCAAAAACCTCCTCTTTGAAGGGTGTTTATGGGACTCAGCATAGCTATCAGGACCTGAGCTTTCTTGCCCAGGAGTTTTCCAGCACTTATTCTAAATGGGTGGTTACTGCAGCACCACATGTATCCCGCAAGTGATGTTCATACAAATGAAAGCAGACTTTCATTTGGCAATAACCGACTTTTTATATTAAGAACATTATTTGTACTTAATTTGTAATGTGCTTTAAAAAGCACTGAAAAGTTTTCTAGAACTGTTACATTATTTCAGCAACAATGGAACGCATGTGTTTAAGACTACTGATTTTAAAGAGCTTTTTTGATGGGAGTGCCCCTCCTAACATGCAAAGAGAGTTTGCTATACATAAGAATCCAATTACTTTTTTAATATTGGGAGTTACTGTAGCTTTGATAGTCCTAAAAGATAGGAAAATATTTCTTATGTCTGTTTTGTCTTTGGACATTTGACTGTATTTTTTTTTATTGCTTTGTTTTGGAACTCTAACTTAGCATTTTCCTATTATACTCAAATACAGTAGAATATAAGAGAGCTGCAGAAAAGTGGGGGAAAAGATTTTATTTCTTACTTAAAAAAAGGAATCATTTTATAACATTTTTCTGAACACAATGTACAAAAGACTGTACAAAAAGTTTACATAATGCTGGAACTAATAAATATGTAAGTTAGTAATATTGGGAGAGGTATTTTGAAATTACACTGACTCCAAGTCTCAGCATAAGAAAAAACAACCAGAACTAGACTACTTGAGTTGACTTGCTTAAAAAACAGTTCAGTTATTTGGCTCTTCTTCCTTTTCCAAGCCCAATTGCTACACCAGAGATGAACTGAACTGCCACTCTCAAAAATGGAGTATTAAGATGCTATATGGAAAAAAGTGATATACCACGAAAAAACACTACAAAACTTTACAAAGATTATCCCCAAACTGCATCTAAACCCAAGACTCACACCAACTCCTGTCATCTATTTCAACATTTACTATACTGAAACAAAACAACAGAAGAACTGGAGGGAAGAATCAAGCCTGCAGGAAGCACTACATTATCAAATAAAGTCACCAACTAAAATCCACTTACATTTTGTTCCCCTGCTCACCGGCCACTCAAAAGTCAGTGACTCTTAAGAAAAACAAAGCTATAATTTCTGTGAAATTCTGTAAAAGAGGTAGAGGCTCTAAATTAAAACAGTCTCTAAAGGGGGGCGGGGGAAGCCAAGACCAGGTAACAGGATTTTCCAGGCTTTATCCTTCATTATAGGTTATTTCGGGTTAAACAGAGGGTGTTCACTGCCTGCAGAAGTCAGAAAAGGTAGCCCATTACTAACCCATATCACAGCATCAGTTATTTTAGGCTGCTTTAAACAGAGTTACATGGTCATTTCAGGTGTACTGCACACACGGCAGTCATCTCAAACATGCTCAAAGCTCATCCTTGCTCCTTTCTACGTGTTTGGTGCCGTGCTTAGCCCAGCCAGGGTTCTGAAATACAGCTTCAGATACCTCAAGTCCCATCCTATACTCACCCAAAATAATGGGCTTTTCTTTCAAGATCTATTAAAAGTAGTATATTATTTCCCACTCCATCTCTGACTGTCAGTGAAGGGATCTCAAGAAATATAGTATTTTGGTGACTTAGGAACTTGGAAAACACAAAATGGTACAAGCAAGCTTTTTTGAAGTCTTAAAGGTTTATACTATTTCACAAAATTCAACAGCAAACTTGTGACAGAGGAATGTTGGTAGCATCACCATGCTACTTCTGCATTTCTTCTTCTCTAGACCAAAGATCACCAGGTGATTATCAGGCCTGCTCTACCCAACTCGTACTTCTGTCAGTCAGAGCAGTTTAAGTCAGCTGTAATGCTTCTGCAGATCAGATGAAATCATTTTATATATTCAGAAAAGCCAAGGCTGATCTAACAAAAAAATATAAGAAGGCCTCTCTGTCCTGTGCTTCATTCCCCCAAGTTGTGTGCAGAAAGTGACGCTGCCTTCAGGAACTGTTCTGTACGTGCACAGCACTCGTATGCCACGACACTCCACAGTGCAAGAGCGAAATTCAGCTCCACTAAAAGCAGTTTCTCTTTCTGTATTTAACATTCCTCCAAAATACACGTTCAGCCTCAAATGACAGTGTTGTTCCCGTTACCAACGCTGCTCTTCTCCCCCCTCACGTGCAAGGAAGCCAGCTACAAAATTCCTGTTTCAAAATGCACAGCTTTGTCAAAAAGGCCTTTGTTGCCATGATCAGCACAGTGGCAAAAGGGAAAATACAAGAAAGAGAACCTATAGAGGTAAAAAGAAAACTATTCTAAAAACAGGAAGTGTGCAATCCCTTGAAATAGTACAAAGGGGGGTATACACACCTAAACACGTGAGCTTGGAAAAACACAGCCTGACGTTGGGATTGGGGTTTTCACAAGAATTAGGCACAGTTAATTGTGTTCTACCCAGGGGCTGGTGAGCTAACCAACCCTCTGCCTCTAAAAGGGCTGCTCAGCCTCCCATCTCCTCTAAGAGATGAGATCAATCTGACAGATGCTTTTTTGAAAATTCACCTCCAAAACAACATTTGTTTTGAAGTAACTGCTACAAACTGGAGGACACAACAAGAAAAGCAGCACATACAGTACATTCTAGTACTTCTATCAGTTCTGAAAGATGAGTTGCAAGCTCAGTCCTCCTTCCCACACCCTGTCTTTGTCTCTGCTATCTTGTTATGCAGGAGCCGGTCTCATTTCCCTGTTTCTGTGGGTAGCTATTTGAAAGAGAGGAGGGAGGAAACATGCAAACACAAAAAAACCTGAAACAAAGGAAAAAAATCACAAGCGCCGCAGAGACCCCAGAGCAGGAGCAGCTTCCCGAGCAATTTTTCAATGAAACTTTATTCCAGCTGATGGAATCTGTCCAATTACAAACCGTCCCCAATGTGAGAGAGCCACATACCACGACTGCAACCGGGACTGGAACACCCGGCCAAATTTATCTATGGAAAAAAAAAAAAAAATTACAAGACAAGCACAAGCGGTGCCACACCCTGAGCGAACAAGTCCAAGAGAAGCCCCCAGGAAGAAGTGGAGGGAGGGAGTGAGAAGCCAGAGCCCCGTTGTGCAGGGCTGCAAACACCCTCTCACCATGCTCTACCATAAAAGGTCCGCAGATAAAGCCGTCACCAGCGCTCCAGCGGGATCAGTTTTCCCCCAGTAAGCCCGCGTTAACACTTTGCTCTATTTATTTGCCATCTCACCATGCTGCTCCGTAATACAGTATTGACCTATTTTCCAGGTGCTTAATTAATGTCTCTGCTGGCTGCCACACTTGTTAGACAGTTACTGTGTGTATTTTAAACTTAGTTTATAGAAAGCGCTAGCAAATTAAGTCTGTTACGGAATTATTATGTCAGAAGGTAAGACCTTGCAGCCCATCCGAGCTTTCCTACTTGGTGTGACATCAATCAGAGCCTAAACTTTTTTGTCATGGGAGGAAATACTGGGCAGAAAATAAATAATCACTGAAATATGCATTGTTATCAACAACTGCAGCTTTACCTAATGTAATCATCTCTCACAGTAACATATTTCCCCACAATTCAAAGACACTAAAATAACTGAAATAAACAAGGCGATATACAAGTAGGAAGATGCAAAAACATCAGAGAGCCACATAATTTCTGGCAAGTCAAGTCCTGCAGTCCCAAAAACTCAGTTAACAAAAAAGCAAACAATCGCAGTTTCTGACATTTTAAGTCAAATGCAACAGTTAGCAACAAAAGTATAGCCTCAAAAGAAAGCTCTTTATTGTGTAAGCACACAGCACTGACGACTGCGGGCTTGATTTAAGTAAAATAAATTTTACAAACTCACCACTATTTCCTACAGCGTTAAACACATGTAAACGCACCTGCCAGCTTTATAATTGATACCACGACGAATCCAGAACAAACCCCGCACAATCCTTGCCGCAATCATTACGGTAAAGCCTCCGGCAAACAAACCCCTCTGTTTTTACAGAGCTCGTTCTTGGGAACTGACCAAATTCTAAAGCGTCCACTTCCTTTCCAGTTGCTGTTAGTGATACCGGCCCTGGGCACCATTTGCCGCCTCAGCGTCCCCCCCAGCGCGGGTCTCTCCTCGGGGGTCAGGGGGCGAGGGTCGCGTCCCGCCGGGACTGCCAGGAGCCACCGCGGCGGCGGCCGAGCAGCACCCGGGGCGGGAGGAGCCGCGGCCGCGCCCGGCGCCGCCCCGGGACCCCCCGGCGCTCCATACAAGGCGCAGGAGGAGGCGGCGCGCCCGG
>VXBQ01014514.1:332144-425805 GCA_013400175.1 Phainopepla nitens
TCCCGCCGCGCGCCGCAGCCCCGCGCCGGGAGCGCGCTCTCCGCTCGGGGCGCGCTCCCCGCCCGGCCACCACCGCCCCCGGCAGCAGCTCAGCGGCGGAGCCGCCTCCGCGCCAGCTGACGGGCCCCCCGGGAAGTCCTGGGAGGACAGCTTGAGATGCTCCTACCGCCAACTCTCCTCTGTGCCCGCCCCGGTCTGTCACTTCCAGGAGGAACCTCGTGCTTTGGGGGGGGGCTCTCTGAGAAGCACCTGTAAAACCCCCAGTAGTCCTCCGGTGCTGGCCATCCCAATCACCACACCCCAGACGGTGAGCTCTTCCTGCCACCTCGTCAGCTGGCAGCTCCCATAGCCCTCGTTCACAGGTACATCACGTCCTTAGCGATGAGCAAACTGGTGCCAGGAGAAAGGCCTGACTCCCAAGACCTGGAGCTTAGACGATGACAAGGTGAGAATGAACACGTGAATTGCCAATTCATTTCAACGAGTGCTCTGGCCTTATAGGACGAAGAGACTTCCCCAGCCAGCCCTGAAAGTAACTGTGAAGCACCAACCTTCCAGATCAGGTCTGACATCCTTCCCTGGCAAGCAGTCCTGGCCACGCTAGCCTGAGCCCATCAGACGTGCTACCAGCTATAGAGGTAACAGGACAGGACAGATGTGTTGACCAGTTTGCATCCTGCATTACAGTTCAGCATGTTGCCTTGCTCAGCTCTTCATGAAATAACAGGATACACCCCCAGTAACAACATGTCCCCTAATATTATACATCACTTAAATATTAGTGGTTGGTTGTAGGACTGCTCAACTTCTGCAAACAGCATTCTTGACCCGAAATAGTATTCAGCTGATGTGGGGCGAAAAAGGAATTACTGTTTGCCTATAAAGTATTTAGCCCCAAGATAAATCCTTGGCCACAGCTACAACTGGACATCACATGCTTCTCCACCTCTTGCCAAAAATAACAAAGAATTTCTTTATTTACTTGCACAACTACACGTACTCTGCTATTTTTTCTCACTACTTGTTCCAGTATTTTCAACATGTGTCTGCTTGATTTTAACCTTTATTTAGGACCAATCCTTGGAATAAAGATTGTTAGGCTGTGAAGTCAGAATTTGAATTAATTAATTGGAGAAGCCAGACTTATTGTACAGAAGTCCTAACACTGGATTTACTACCACAGCACCACCAATTCTTAGTCTTGTAAGTAATGAGCCATATAATTTGGGGCTGTGGAAGAAATAGGTGGGTGTCAATGGTAGTAAATTATAGCACTCAACAGCTGCTCATCACATCTATTGCTTACTACTTTTAGAAATATTAATCAAGCTCCTAAAAAATAACATCCTACAGATGTTTATGTTTTATTAACAAATAAATAGACAGTAAATGTTGATAAACATTCTTGTTGATGAGTTAACCATACAAACTCTAAAATGGCTTAACAAAAAAAAAAAAGCACATTAAATATATACTGATTCAATCCATGCTTCATCTGCAAACTTAAATTGGTGTATATCACCCCAAACTGTGATCCACTGATGAGTCTCAACAAAATTTTTCCAGCTGTTTTTTAGGACCTATTTCTAGCAAATCTGTCGTGTTTCACCATGCACCTTCTTACAGTTTGATAACCAAAACAATCCAAATACAGTTGTAAATTTGAACGATACCAATCCTCTACTGAAAGGCAAAATTATGAATCCAGTGCTCCACAGATACATATGCACAATTTCAACCAACTTTCAGAAACAGATTTTAATTTAGATTTTGAAAAGAAGGCATGACATTGGGCTCATTAACCTCTCATCATACAGTTCTCTCACTGGAGTTTTGAGTTGGTCACGTTTGCTAAATGACAGCACCTCCTGAAACATCCCAGCACTGTCGGTTCTGTCCTCATGTTCCAGTTTTTGCTAATTAGATCAAGCTAGACTTCTACTCACCTTGCAACAGGAGTATCACCTGCATGTAATCAAACTCTCAAATCTCTTTGAAACTCTTTTAGTTGCTTTTGTGGAGCACAGCACCCCTCTGCAGATCTGTTATTAGTCCTTCTTTCCTTACAAGCTCCCTCAAAAAGCTCCCTTCTTTGGGAGCTGTTTCAATTAAAGATTTCCTCGTCCACTGCACACCTCCACAGCATTGGGACTGAGGGCTGGCCAGAGCCTGTGCGAGCTGAAGTGATAAACCTCCTCTGTCAGTGACTCCTAAGGATTACTTTGGCCACAAAATAGTTTTTAAGTGCCCACAAAGCACAGTGAAACAACATTAGATGTATCAACGAGCTTTAAACATTCTGATGACTGCTATCAGAGGTTAAATGTGACTGTGTCTGAGAAGCCCTCATGACTTTTTTTTGGTCATCTGGAAAACAGCAAACACTTCCCTGTCCTAATTTTCTTTTGGCTGGTACATTTGTGCTGGTAGGCAACAGAGGGGTTAATGTGGAAACTCCTGTTACACCTGTAAGTACTGTGGGCTCCTGATACGTTTGGAGGAGAGTGTTTTGTTTCAAAGTGCTTAAGTGACTTGGTGGAAGGAGGCCCCATGTCATTTAAATTCATTTATGAAGTTCAGCATCAAAGCACACACCTCTGTGGGCTCCTGTTCCTCCTCATCTCTGAGCCTCTGCGGACGAGAAGCAACAGTTGGGTGTAAGTGCTCTGAGTGGAAAAAAAAACTCCAGAAGTTAGAAGAAGAAGATATTTCCAACAGATGTAATCTATTATGCAGCAAAAAGAAATGATCTGACGACAAACACAGGCTAGAAGCTTTTGGCAGAACACCTACCAATGACATTTTGTGCTGTTTTTGTTATCAAAATCCAAAGTGTAGGTGCAGACTGAAAATGCTTCGGCTAGAACAATTCGTTTTACTCGTCAAAATGCTATAAGCTGTGTTATCAAAACACTTCTACAGCCAGTATGAATTGTTCATATCAGCTTATGAGTTGCTTGTATCAGCTAGACTCTTAATTTGTGAACAAGCTTGAGTCCTGAATGAGGCTCTGCCATTAGAGCAAAGCCACGAAGGAGAAGGTAAGACTGCAGGGCTGTAATTCCATCCAGCAGGCCCTGTATCAGTCTCTAATAAACCTAGGTGCAATTGCATGAAACAGCAAGGCACCCTCCCAGGGAGAAGGGACAGAACTGGGCTCTGACAATTTTCCTGACCAGTTAAATTTGCCCAGTGATAACTCTCCACTGCTGGCACTGAACATCCCATTTAGCAGATTCAACTCACCCAGCAGAACAGGCTTTTTTTGGGTCAGGAGAACACTCAGTGGCTGTCAGAGTTGACACCAAGAGGAAGGCAGAGGTTTTCTTTGTCACCTGGGTGGAAGAGCTGTGCAGCTGAGTTTCCTGGGTAGAAATTATGAAATCCAAACAACCCAGAAGCTGGTTGGCAATGTGCTCTTGTGACCACTGCAGGTGTCCAGGCCTTCACAGGTGGAATGAGCAAAGGTTCCACTGAAATTTTTCTTTTTAAAAATCTTGCATGCCACAGTCTTTAGTCTTTCCCACAGCATTTAATAATTTGTTAAGCAGAGAACTAATTTATCGATTCAAATTGTAAGATTTGAAATTACAGTATTTACTGTTTTTCACATTGGCTGAAATATTTTATGTTTACAGTATTTATCCTTCCCAAACAGACATAAGACTGGACAAAATTAATTCACAATTCCTTACCTAGAGCATTTTTTAAAGTGATGTTACTGTCACTTAAGTATGACTTGTATTATGAGAAGCAAGCATTCGATATTCTGAATTTGGATCAAATTTTTCAAGATCCAAATTCCTGAGGAAACATGTACAGGGATTAGAGTTAAACTGATTAAAAATGCTCTTTTAAAATATAAAAATTTAAAATTACACTTCCCACTGATTACAATAATATAAGCATAGTTCAAAGTTCCCTGTCTCTCCTCCCCATAGATATGTTTGCTAGATATATCCAAAATTCAAACTTCTGTTTCTGGGTGTAAATGGAAAATTACTTTCAAATTTAAAGCAAACATACACTTTGCACCTTTTGCAACAACTGGAAGGTCAGTTGAGAAGCAAGTATTAAAAACCACACAGGTTTCTCTAGGCATTTTACACTGAGCCATTTGCAAAAATAAGCACAAATTTCGCCTTTCATTTCCACTTTATTTTTTGCTGATTTAATGCAGGCATTAAAAAAAAAAAAAAGAAAGAAAAAACAAACAAACAAACAAACAAAACCAGGGTGGAGCAGAGGTAGGGGAAAGTATTTGCTTATTGTTTGCTGTTTAACTTACAAATTCAACAGCCTGACTCCTCTGGAAAGATTTAAAAGCTGCTGGGGACAGAAAATATTTTCCATGGACTCATGGTGGTTTCTGGGGCTTTGTGGCAATGTTCATTTCAGGAAGACTCCACAGGTCCTTGTGCATCTCCCAAGGGATGCACGAGGAGTGATCCACTGTGGCTCTTCCAAAGAAGAAAATCAGATTAAAGCATTCTTCAGATTGCCTATCTTTCTACTTGTTCCTTCCTCAGCCTCTAAAACCCAGTTCCAAGAAACCTCCTGCACCATCCTGACATTGCTATTTCAAATTCTGACAGGTAATGGGAACTCTTAGGAAATAAACTTGTCTGGTATCTAAAGGTAAAGACAGGGTGACTAAAATGATAATTCTTAGAAAATGTGAGAAGGAATCTAAAATCTTTTTGGTTATCGTGTGGATAAAAGCTGCCTGACCTGAGATGAAATGCACTCCTCATCCAAATTAAAACACTAATCCCCTAATTTTTCATATCACAGAAAGGCAGAATAACTACACTATAGAATCATTAAGATTGGAAAAGTCCTACAAGATCATTGAGCCCAACCTTTAATAGAAGAGTGATGTTTATGTACCAGGCAAAAGGGAAAAAAACATAGCAGAAAAATATAATGAATTTTTCTTGAAATTCAAGAAATACCTACTAGTTCAATTTAGGTTTTACAGAACTTTTCTCTCTCTCTTTTTTTTTTTAATTTTTTTTAATTGTTTCTTTTCAACCTCATTGTCCTTTTCAGTGTCATAGTTGTTGAAACAGCTAACTGAGACAACTATAATTTAAGAATATGGCCCCCTGCTAATTGTCACAGATGAGTTTGCTCAGGGACACTGCGAGATATTATTTCTCTGCTTGTATTCATATTACATCAATAGGTGTAGATTTGACAGATGCTTCATTGCTGTGTTTTAAACTATGCTAAGATCTCGTTCATATTAACATATTTTCTTTAACAAAGAGTTAAAGAAATGCAATATTTTGTGGGGTGGTTGAAATATCTTCACTGGATCACATAAATGCTAAGGTATCATGGTACTGTATTTTTCAGACTTTATTTTTATTTTCAGGCTGGTTTTTCCTCTTTGTTAGAGCCACAGAAGTAGATCATTCCTCACTCATGCACCTCAGGTTATCCACAAGGAAAAGGTCTCTCTTCAGGAAATGCGTAATGATAATGTACATTTCTAGTCTGACACTGTAAATTTTCTTGCAAGAGTCTTTCAAATTAGCTATTTTCATGTAATCATTAGCCTTTGTGGTGTCTGAGTGTCTTTCACAGAAATGTATTTAATAATTACATTTTTATGCTCGCTCTCTCTAGCAGGAAAAAAATTGGAAGTGACTGTTAGGGTTAACGAATGTTAAATGTGTACAAAAATATAGTATGTTTCTATTTTTGAGGTGTTTGGCAAAGACAAATGTGTTTTACAATATCTGACTACTACAGCATAAAATGGAATCTGGTATAAATTGAGAATAATAATATCCAAGGCAATCAATATAAAATAAGATCATCCACTCCCAATTCACTGATATCCAAACATTGAGAAAATATTTACTTTACATAAAAAGTTAAAAAACCATTGAAACACTTTTTCGGTGGAGGAGAAAAATTACTTTTTAAAATAAAAAAGCATATCTAAAACTAAAGTTCCAATGATATTGTGCTAATATGAAAAATCTTTAATAGCAAATATTTCCGTTTTTTGAAATGTGTCAATAAGCACCCTACATTTAAGAATATCCATAGGGTACCGTCCACTAATACCACAATAATTTAATTTTTACAGGTGAGTAATGACTTCTCTCTTTAGTGGCTGATACATTGTGAGATCAAGGGCTGCAGACAGATGAAGAGCACAACAAATATTCCAGCTGACCTCACTTTCCAAAATACATCATTCCTACAAATAAACATCATGAAGCAGAAGCGGGCAGGCAAATGACAGAATTAAAACCTAATCCTGCATTACTCGAGTGAGTCGGTGCTTATTAGCAGGTCTGCTGACTCCAGGGAAAATACTGACACCAATAAAGGTTTTGGGGCTGAAAAAAAAAACCAGCAGCATATTTTTGCAGCATATTCCAAAGCCTTTCAAAGCAAATAGTCTGATTAACTGGCTGCTGGTCCAGGCCGATGTTTTCATGGCAAAGAGAAGCTTTATCTCAATGCAGGATGTATGAGTCTCCCCCACGGAGTGAGCCTGCTTTAACTCTGGCGGGCACTGAATCACATCCAAGCCTATTTGAGAATTAAATGGAAGATGACCTCGTTATCTGGGTCTCTCCAACCTCACTGTGCAAGCACTTGAGGACAGAGCCAGGGCTTTGCTATCAGCAGCTAAAAACAAAACCCGAGCTGCACAAAAACCTCCTTTTGCTGCACTGGTGTAAGGCCCTTTCACTAATCTGTCCATGGCATAGATCCCTCCTGAGAAGCAGTTCTACCCAAGTCAATGTGGCTTGCAAATGTCCATGTACACCCTCTTTTAACAGTTTCATACATCAGCAACTTAGCCACGTGTCTTCCTACCTTTTAAAAGCAGATATCCTTATTTCTCCCCTCCCCCATGAGACATCCTTACTGAAAAACCGGTTAAAAATATCTTCTAAAGGTTTAAATTACTATATTAGAGACTCTCCTCCTAGAATGAAAAACAGAAAAGGCACATTAATTATTTGAGTTATGAAAACAGATCAAACCATTATAAAGAAAAAAACATTTCCTTCTTCAGTAAAGAACATATTTTCCTATAAATGTGTTTATGCAGAGGTGCAAATGTTCTAGTAGAATTCTTACAAAGGTTACAAAACTTGTGCTCATTTTTTATTTTTCTGTTCCAAACCAGTCCCAAAGGAAAAGGTGACGTTCGGCAGTAGTTTAATGAATTGTTTTGACCCAGTGAAACACAGCGTGTCCCCTGCTAGTAATGAGACACTTGGCAGAAAGGATCACATCGCAGGGACAATGGCAGCAGGCTGTCACTAGGGCCACCAAGCCCCATCACCTCGGAGCAATCTGTCCCCAGACAATGCAGGGCAAGATCAGGTAACACTTCTGCTGAGCTAACTACATGTGCACTTGGTGCTGGTGCTGTAGCATTTTCAGTTTATGAGCATTTTGATGATAGTAAAAGCTTTATAATTTTTTTTTAACACCTCATTGCTAGTTAGACGTAAAGTTTACGTTGTTTTCTGACTTGCAGACACTTTTGATTAAACAAATTTAATTTTAAAATATTTTAGTGTAAAATACGCAAAAATATCTAAAAATAGGCTAAAAATATCATGTCCACCCACGTGACATTTTAATTGGATTTTGTGTGAAGGTAGACAGGAAATCAGTTGGGTTTTATGGCTTTATTATATTTAGAAAAAATTACCACTCTTTGCTACTGAAACAGGGAGTACAGCCTTTCACATTTATGATCTGATGTTGAAAAGAAAATGAGAGAGAAGTGGGAAGAAAAATGGCAAAGAGGTATCTATAAATAAAAGCATGGTCATTAACATCATGTTGTGCTCAACACCAAAACAAACAGCAATGAGATATAACAGGTGAGAAGCTGAAAGGACAGAAACTGCAGAGCACAAAACACAACCAACGCCCCAGGAAGGCTGAGCCTGGGGAGATCATGGGGAGATTTAACTCAATGTGGACGTGCAAAAATTCTCCTAGCATCCTCAGAGTTTGGCAACAGCATTGCCATGATTTTGCTAGATTTTCTCTTGGAGGGGATCACAAGGAATGGACAAATTGCCATCAGGACACAGAGGCACATTTTCTTGAGACCTCAATTGAAGGTCTCAAGAAAACTGGAGATCCTTCTATAAATAAGTTATTTTTGTCAACACTATACTTGTGACTAAAAAACCACAGTTTCCACAGTTCTAATATATGCACTGAACCTCCAGATCATTTTCTGATTTGTTTTTCTTTTTTAAATACGAACTGCATATCTCAGAATAAGACAATGAACTGGTACATGTTACATAAATAGTACATTTGTCAGGGTATATATAATTTCCATTCATACCTCTTGTGCCATATCTTACAAAGGAAATTATGTACAGCTATTCCTGACAAAAACAATTTAATACTTGCAAATTAGTTTACCCTTTTTCTACCCCAATGACAAAAAGCACCTGTATAGATTTCATTATTTTTCTATATGGATATAATAAAATAACTTAAAAATAAAAAATAAAAATCTGAAAGTAGACATGTTTTAATTAAAAATATGCTTTCTTAATCATTTTAATTTATTATTTAATTACATAAATGTAATTGATAGTTCTTATTCTGGATAATCCTCAAAATGTGATGAAAGTGCATCCTGTGAGGAAATGTATCACCTGTCACTCATGTTTCACAAAAATACCAAAAAGCAGCTGAAGGTAATGGCTGAAAGGGCAAGTGTTAGGGCACAGACTGAAACACCTCAAAATTAAGGCATGAAAAAGAGCAGGAAAAAGCATGACTTAATCAAGAGGTATGGGCTTTTCAAGCAGCTTGTGTGCACAGTAGAAGCTACACAATTTATTTCACTGATTGTTTTTTAAGGTGTTTATTTTTGAGCACTACTTTGTGTACAAATGTGCAGCCAGTTTTATACCTCTTTTATTGACTTGTTTATGACTTATGCTCAAGCAGAGATGACAGAACAGGGAAAGGACATGCACAGCTCTTGGGAAGCAGCATCCCAGACCATGGAAATGGTGTCATTACTTGAAGAAACCCAAGAAGAAATTACTGAATACTCAAGAAGAAAATTTGCACACTGAATATTTTATTTATTTTCTTATGTATCCAGCTCTTAAGATCAATGCTGGAATAATAGTAGAAGTACCATTTTCATTCAAATATCTTCTGGGGCTTTGCGTGTTGTAACTACTCCATCAAAATGAATCAAAAACTCACAATGCTTATATGCATTACATGCATCACGATGCTTATGTTAAACTGCTAATGAACATTTAGGGGAAATACCCACAATATCAGTATTAATTTTAATAGATATAGAGACAGCAGTATTAACAAAGTAGCCCAAATTATGGACCAGAATTTCATGGTGAGGAGCCCATAATATAATAAATATAAACCACAAAGATGGCTTCCAAATGAAATCTTCCAGAGATTGCTATCCAAGAATCAGACAAGAGACGACAGATGGATTCAGAGAGAAAAAGAGGAGTGTACAAGGAAATAGGAGAGAACCTTGGCCAGCACTGTAGGGAGCATCATATCAGTGCACCAGCTGCCCACCTGCCTCAGGAGTCCTTATTTCCTGAAGGAAGGAATTTTGCCAGAGCCAGTTTTATTCAGTATTGTAGGACTGCCAACACTTTTTTTCTTCTGAAAGACAAAACCGTGTGTGTCATGTAAAGCCATTATTTATATTTTATATAATATAATTTATAAATATGGTATATATATATTTTATATATATTTATATATAATATATATAAATATAACAATAATGCGAGTTATAATTTTTGAAATATTCAAAAGTACATCAGTAGCATGGGTGGGATCAAGATTTTACTCAGATATTTTCCATTTCTTCAAGTACTGTTTAAACATTTATTCATCCCCCCTCAAAAGTGAGCCCTTGGAGATGACAATATAATGCAAAAAGTATTAAAAAATAATCCCAAACAAACCTGGATGATCAGTGTAGTTCCACTCATCATTACATACCATCATAAAGACATGGAAATCAGCTTTTTATAACCTGGCATGATGACAGCTATTTGACTCCTGAGCTTAAAAGCAGTGTAATTATTTTTGGTTTAACACAAGAAATGTAACTATCAGACATCAATCGTTCTTTACCATTTAATGCATTTCTTCAGGAGAAGCAAATTCATGTATTATAGTAGAAACTAATAACTATTTCACAGCAGGGCATGAGTAGCTTCTCATTCATTGTTTATTAAATAGTTGTATCTGTTACATGTGTGAAAGATTGCTTTAGCTGCTTCTATGAGGCTTTTAAGGCAAAATAGCATTCCACTCAACAGATGATGCTGAAAAGCTCTAGTTTAATTCAATAATTAACTTCCTTGTGTTTCATTTCCAAGCACAAAAATATTATCTTTAATTAAAAACACAATAGGAAATTGCCTAGTTATCTAGTTCTTTAGCAATGTACTTCTTAGTGTAAGGCACTTAAAACTAATTTAATCACTGTCTGTAGCTTTTGCACTAAGTCATACTTAAAAGTGAGCTGGCTAACTCATGTCCCATAAGTTAAGCCTTATACCTAAGAAAAAAGCGCATCTCCTGGCTTTATTTCTGATCAGTGGTGGAGTATCTTGATGGCAACAACCTGGGGATTTATCCCTTCCCCCTTTCATTTCAGTGACTGTATCTCAGATTTTCCACAGAAATGCCTTCTGCTCCAGCAGACTCGGTTCTGTCATTTCTAATATCATTTGCATTTACATTATTTACAACAACTTTACATTGCCTTTTGTACCTTATTACACTCACTAAGTGACTGTGGAATCAAACCTCCTCATTAAAACATCTTTGGCAAAGCTCCCTTCTGAATCATAATTTTCATTTAGTTTCTATTCAGAGTATAATTTTTAAAGCTTGATGTTTATTAGACAAACTATAATGAAGTCGTGAGGCCTCCAAAGTGATTTATTTTTGAGACCTCTTTCTAACCTTTTAATTTAAATCTTAATTTGGAATTAGTTTAACATAAGAAAGTGAGATCTATTTTTCACTCTAATCCTAAATCAATATTAGCTCAGAAAATTATTCTGTCTGAGCCAGAGAGCATATATTATACCATTAAAAGTAACCTTTCACAGGGAATATCACAAATGCTGCCTAAAAATAATTCATTTCCACAAATCAGAATGAGAAATCCATGGAGGTATTTTTGCTCCGAAACCTTAAAAATATTTTGTCTTTTCATAATCCTTCTCTGTATACTATTCTTGCTTAATTGGTGCTAATGAGTACATAAAATAAGGTGGATAATACATCCCCTAAAATGTTTGCCTTGACATGTGTAGAAAGGTTCTTCTACCTAAGACACACCAAGACAGCCCACAGAAGTAATTGAGCTGAAGTACATTGGAAGAAAAATCATGATTTAAAGGCAACAGTTTGATTACATTGCAACATGTTGGCATTATTTATTTCAGATATCTACAAAATCATTACACTTTCATGAATTCTTCCAACTGAGTTGAATCAGTCTTTCTTAGCAGAAAGCCAGGTTTAATCAGTATTTCCCAGAAAAGAATGGTTAATATTGCAAAATTGCTGAACTTTATCTAGGTATTAATCAAAATAAAACTCACTGAATATTTCATTCTTTAAGAAATCCTTACAAGTATAATCCAATGCTGCCATTGGGAATATGCAATTATTTCAAATTGTGTGGTTTGGTTTTAAAGAAATTAAAATAAATTTTTTAAAAAAGTTGCTAAGCTGTTTCCTCTTCCACTGATCGTCACTCCCTTATTTTTAAAGCTCTTGAGATGTCTCCTGAGGCCCACTGGGACATCCCTGCAGGATTTCCTCTCCCTGATGCTGTTTGAGTGCAGAGCTAAACCACCCATGGACGTCTCCACAGTAGCTGGGGTGTCACTTCATGCCCCTGATGGTCCCAGCAACACAGCAGGACTGAAAACCAGCCAAAGAATCAAAGAGAAATGGTGGTAAAATCAGATTATTCTTCTTGCCATCATAAAGCTTTCCAGGAAATTTGCTTTCCAGCTAAGGGAAATTGTAGTGCTCTGTAGTGGCCTGTGAGGAAGCCAAAAATCAGCTGTAATATCAGCAAGGTTTTAGTTTTCTTTGAACGAGATGGTATTAAACTTGACACATTTTATAAATTTAACATTCTTGAATTTCACTGCATTTGATAATTTTTTCTTCTTTATTAAGGACATGCTTCTCCTGGGCTGTGTGATTATTTTTCCACTTCCAGATTCCTCCCTCCCAGACACACAGAGGTTCAGACCCTTCCCTTTCTCCTCATGTGCCGTAATTCCATTTTGTGCCTGTGCCATCAGAGCCTCCAGCACACACTGTGTTCCATTCCCTGCTGGAATGGCCTCCAAGGGCTTGTCAGACAGCAGCAAACTGCAATAGTTCTCATCTTTCACAGACACCAGCCCAAAGGTGCCACTCAGTAATCTGCATTCCCCACTTTTCTCCTTCAGCCAGCACTCTGGTTTGTCTTTTCCTGCAGGTTTTACAAGCAGCTGTGATATTCAATTGATTTTCTATTAAAGGACATTGTATTCTCACAGTTAAATTTCTACCATTATTCAGATTTATTTTAGTTTGGTCTGGGGACATGACAGAGGTTAACCCAATTCATAGATCACATCAGATGAATCCTACATGAAAAGTTTCCCAGGTCATTCAAGGTGAAACAGAATTTCAGATGTAATACCCTCTTACAGAAGAAAAAATATTCAGGTGACTGCTGAACAAAGACTTGCAATAAATTCTGACTAACCAGGAGTACTGGAAGCAGTGTTCTCCTACATTTTGTGCTCCAGCAGCCACGAGCCCTGACACGTACAAAGCATTGTCTAACAATATGAAATCCCAGTGCTGATGAAACTACGATTACCACCCACTGAAATGCCCAATTCTTCCCATGCCTTTTTGCATATTTCCGCCCAACCTAACTGGCTGAGCCATACTGCTGTAGTCCTGAGGTGTCTGCTTCTTAGTCTCTGTCTTTTGGGCAGGGGGTTAAGACTTTTTATTTCCAGTAAGGATTTTTATTTCTCCTCTGTTTTTTCTTTTCTTATTTCTGAAAAATGGCACATTCTCTAGTTTAAAAAAAGTTTGAGACAGAGTGTGAACACTAATTAATAAAATGGCTTCAATGTATGTACTTTCTATTTTTCAAGTATATTCTATACATTATCCAAAAAAAAACCCAACCTAGCAGAGATCAAGCAGCGAAGTTATTCTGTACTGATGGTACTAGAAAAACCCCTTTTACAGAAATAAAATTATGGCTTTGCAATGTCATAAAGAAGAAAAAAAAATTAAAGGTTGCCCAGAAATATCAATAACATATGCTTTCTTATGAAGAGCATACTGCAGAAACCATCTCATATCCATGAATTAGCATTTGCTCATCCTTATTAGCAGACACATATGCCTGCTTGTCCTGTAACTTCACATTGAAGGCCAAATTAAAAAGATGTCATACACCAGTTGCTGAACAGAAATTATCCATATAAAAAGTTCATTATTTAAAAAGACTCTTAAGAGGATGCCAGCATTGATTTGAATTGACTCCAGGCACTTCTCTGCTTATTATTTGGAAGGTTGTAAGTTGCACTTACAAGGTTAGAAGTGGCACTTCACTTTGACACAAAAAGGTACGATGCAAAACTGAAATCGGAGTAATAAACTCTGACAGAAAGAAGACATTAATGGGAGCAACCAATGACAAAATAAACTGTAGATCTAAGCAATGGCTTATCAAACCTAAGAGGATTTGCCTAATTAATCCTGTGTTGCACAGCTATCCAAATGGCTTTTCCCTCCAATCCATATTGTTGCTATTCATTACTTACCCTTGGCTTTCTAGAAACAAGAAACATATCACGTAACAAGCTAAACAGTATCACCTATTTTTGAACTGCTTTACTCTACTATCCTGTAAGCAGTTAACTAATGCACTGCAAAAATAGTTCCAGAGCTCCAAACTGTTTATTTCTTTTTTAAATGACAACCCAAAAGGTAACAGTAAGTATTAATTATTTGGAGAGCAGCATTTGCCTTTAAAAGGGAACATCTTTTTTCGAATAAATTATGGAAAAAGGACTTTATGTCTGCGTACTTCATGTTTGGGTTTGAGTTCACCAAAGAAAATGTGCAGCCTAACAAGAAGTGTATTGTCAGTAAAACCCAAATGGCTACAGTTTAATGGCTGCTCTAATTGATAAATGTAAAAGATCTGACAAAGACGCTTCAGAATGTGGCAGGTGTGTGTCATGTATAGTTTTACTGTCTAAGTAAAGCAAACATATGAAGAGATTAAAAAAATAGATTAAGTGTTTTATAAGCTACTGCTAGCCTACACTAGCCAGCTGAAGGCTTTAAATAATTTAATCCCCTCAGCAACTGCCAGTCCCAACTGCAACACTGAAACAAGGTCTGAATTCAGTTTGTAACCCAACAGGTGCAGTCTAATACTGCTCCCTTAATTCAGCTACTGATCTATGTTTATGCTTGTAGAGGACAGCATATTCTTAAATCCACCATGGCATTAATTAAATTAGTCTAAGTGCCTCTTGTTTTATCCCATCTTCTACTATCAAATTTACCTCAGACAGTACTACGCTTCTTTCCCCTCCCTTCCAGAAATGCTCTTCATGCCAGATGGAAGACAAAGACTTCTCAAAAAGCTTTTAAAATAGATTTTTCTTTATATATAACTTTCAGAAAAAAACCACAAAATTAACCAGGGCAACTAAAGAAAAGAAAACATTTAAAACTGCTTTTCTTAGGCTGAATTTTAATATTTGAAAGTGGAAGGAGATACATAAACTTATGGGCAAGCAAAGTCTCTGATGCCTTATCACCACTTGTACTCACTCTTTTCTTTGAATAATCCAAGCAATTTAAGTTGTACCTGATGTGCACAAGCTATTATTATTCTTATATGCCAGTTATTTTTACCAACATTTGCTAGTAGCTTGAAATAATGCATATTGACCAAAGTAAAACTCACTAGAAAAAAAAAAAAAAAGAAAAAGTCTGAGTAAAAAAACCCAGCATCACTACAAAGTTCCCAGCAGGGAGGGTTGCAACCACCCTCCCCTTTGAAATCACGGACTCTTTAACAAACCACAAGGAAATGCTGCTTAGTACCCTACTTCCCAAAGAAATTTAAAGGTTAATATACATTTTTCTCCAATCATAGGACAAGAGAAGAGGAAAACTCCCTTCTTTCACTTTGCTAGTGGAGCTGGAAGATGGGACAGTCCAAAGCACAACTCCCTTTCTCTTCCTTGCAGACTGGGCTGTGCTCACTCTTGGGATGCACACAGAGAGTTTTGTCTCCCAAGCAATCAAGCAGCATGTTTGGCATATGCAAATGAGAGGACAGCATTACCTTTTAATGCAACCTTCACTCAAAATTTCTGGATGCTTCAGTGGTGAGCCACTGGAGTAGTAAGGCCAGTCAAACAGCAGCTGACAATTCAATGTCATTCAATCAATCAAGACTACAATAAGCCATGCAAGGGACAAGCAGCCTTCTGAAAATGAAAACAGATTCAATGTACATTAAACAAAATGTTTTCTTAAATCCCAAGCTGCTCAAAACAGTAATACCTAGCCAAAAAAAAAATGCAAAGATTGTGTGGTGACTACAACAAAAAGTGAACTCCGGTAAACCAGCACGGATTTGAATTCACAATAATTCTACCAGCACGTGGACAAACAACACCCTTAAGTATATTAAAAGCATCTTTGAAATCTTTGAAATTTCCACTGTTTTCTATATATGGAATGGAAATGTTAATTACTAATCAACAACTATTCTTTCGATTGTGTGAAGTAATACAGGCACCATCCCTCCTCTATTTCAAAACCTGATGGATAATGTTGAGGTAACATGATTTTATTAACATTGACAATGTGTTCTCTGATCCCTGTTGTACTTCAAAGCACTAAATGAATGAAATTTTGGAGCAGAGAACAACCGAAAATTAATTCAAAGCTTCTGAAATGGCTCTACCACTTAGTTTATACAGGCCTGAAGTCTAAAATTCAGTTTCAAAACCATCCGTTCCAGGATTATGGCTTTTGAAAGAAGGAAAAGACAGGAGGGGGGAAAATTTACAAAAGACATTGTAGGAAGGCTCAGCAGTGATAATAACTGTATTCTGTTAACAAAGCCCAATTTTAATTCAGAACTCCCTATATGTCAAATAACTTACAATATTTAGGCTATATGATTCTATTACTGCCAAAATGTTTTTACATGAACAATTTTTAGTTATGTGAATAATCACTGCCTAATAATTCCCCACATAATCTTCTGGGATTAAGTTTGAAGTAGCACACCTTTCTTAAGTATTTAATGAATATTATGCATTTTATTCATAATATTATGAATAAAATGCCCCTTGGCATTGCAGTGGTAAAATATTATACTACCTCATGGAATTTTTGGGCAAAAGTAGTGCTTTTACAAAGACCTGCACTCCCAGAGATAGTTGGTATGATAATGTGTGTGAAAGCATGATATAGACGCGTAAACTAGAGTCAGACATCCAAAACACATCAAAATCATAATAAATACTGGGTTAGTTTAAATTCCAGTCTTCGTGTTTCTAAAGCTTACTACTTTGTTTTATTTTCTAAAATGGTTGCTCAAGAAAATCTCAATTACTGAATGTATTTTTCAAGAACAGCAGGATTTTAAAGAAAAAAAAAAACAAAACCAAAACCAAACCAGCTACACTGAAATGAGGAGAGTCCTAAGACTTGCCACTTGAACAGAAGGCATTGCAGCTCCTCCCTTCTGTGTCTTGTAGAGATTTAATGGGCAATGAAATCATCTTGGTCCTCTTGTCTATTCCCTTCCTGGCAACATTTGTCCCCAGGTGGCCATACCTAGTTGGAGAAATTAATACTTTTTTTCTTGCTTACTTGCTGTGTGAAGGGTTCACAATGCTCTTGGTAGCTCTTATATTGCTTGATGCACAAAATCCAGGCAGAGTCTGCCCTTTCGTCAAAAGCAGTGCTCCAAATCTGCTTTATTTTGGTGTTCATTTGTCTGCAGCAGAGTCCTGGTACACAACAGAAAACAATGCCACTTGCTAGATGCAAGCACGACTCCAAAGACACAGCCTAATTTTTCCTCTGATTCTGCCAGTGTGCAGCATTACTGACTCACAGAGAGGCTGCCAAGCTGTCCTGGTACAGTGATGTGGGTTTATGACCAAAACAGCTCCCATGCAGGCTGCTTTGCCGCACTGCACAATGATGTAAATATCCTTCTATTGTATCGGGGTACTCCATGAAATCCATTGGTTTATCTAATCTGGAACTGGTTAGGGGCAGGAGGATACGTTGGTCTTCACTGCTCCTCGAGCAACAAATTGTGTGTGTTGAGTCTTCACTGAGAAGGCATCACAGCTTGGGAAGGGTCAGAGCAATTTAAGGTTACACTGGAATGCCCTGCCCACTGTTGTACTCTTTCTCTCTTCCACCCACGTGTCAGTATTTTGGACTGTAAAAGTTTCTGTGGGAGCAGGCCAAGCCTCTCTAGAGATTGTCGATTTCATGACAGATGTTTGCCACAAACCAAAGGGAGCCTCCAAATTAGCAAATAATGTTTGCCTCTGAATGGCATCTTTTTTTCAAAGCTGGAAAATGATGTTTCAAACACACGTTCATGTATTTTAATAGACAGAATTTGGCAGAGGAGCACAATGGAAAGAAATCCTGCCCTGCCCTGCCTGTGCCAATACGAACTTGATCACTCATTCTTTAAAGTGAATAGTGAAGTCTCAAGTATCCACTGTACCTCTCTAAAAACAGTACTTATTAAACAGGTTAATTAATAGCCTTGTTTTATGGACACTGGAAATAAGATTAGTAACTCCTTATTCCATTTGGATTCCATGCCATGCCCAGTCACCTCAGCATGACTGTCTCCATCTAGTCAAGTAAATGGCAGATTTGTGACTGCAGAGTTTTTATCACCTCTTCCAGAGGAGAAAAAGTTCATGTTAAAATAATACCTCTTGCACGTGCAAGAGAAAAAGTGGTCTACTTTGTGTCAATTCTTCATTCCTGTGAGAATTAATCCCAAGAGCACGCTGCAGCCCCTCTGTTGTCAAGCGACCGTAAGCGATATGTGGTAAGTGATATGGGGAACAGGAGGAGTGGGCTTTACCCACAGCGGTGTTAGTGAAGGAAACGTGTCACACCAGAGCTTACCCTAAGCTGTGCAATTCTGCCTGTTCACTTGGTGCCTCTGGGGCTCAGACTCGTATCCTCACCCACAGAGGCAGTACAGCCACGGCAGGCACTTCCTCGCCGGCTTCTTCGGGAACGCACATCAGTGCTTGTATGAGCTCACCCTCCCCACAAAACCCTTGCAGCGTCCTCTGGCTGTGGCCAGCTCACCAGAGATTACTGCACATACAATTTTCAGCAGCTGACTCATGCAACACCCACTCCTATGAACACGAGTGACCGCTGAGTCCCACCGTGCACAGCACTGGTGAGAGCAAAGTGTGGCCTCAGAGGAAAGAAAACGCCAAGCACTAAACATGTCAATTCATCAGTACCCTGACTATTCTTAGTACTTAGGACTCTTATCCCAACCACCACCATCCTTTTCCCTCAAGCTCATTTTCTAATTTCTCTTCACCATTTGTACTCATTTCTATTTCAAGTTGTGTGTGTAGGGTTTTAATTACCTTCTATTTTGGGGCATTAAAATATTCTGAATCATCCCACCTTCTGGGAGATTAGTAAATCCAGTGATTATCAACAAAAACGCTGTTGAATGCCTATTATCCATGCTAATTATTCAATTAAAAATTATGCTGAAGCCATCAGCAGGACACTTCCATTTCATGGTTTAATAAAAGAAAAAACATCTTTCAAAATTGCTCTAAAGCAATTATTTTAAAACTTGCTTTCAGAGCTAATCTTTCCCCGGTACCTCCATGCTGGTACAATAAAACCTGTGCATAGAAATTAATGGATGTGGCAACCCATGCAGAAAAAATTCAGGAGATGCAGAGACTTGTCTTGGACACCCCACTAAGACAAGGCCCTAATTTGTACTCTTTTTCCCCTGAGTAGAGTACATTTTGTTTCTGCCTAACCTTTTCAAACACATAGATGCTGCCAACATGTGTCAGTATCCCGACACTCTTCTGGTCTCAGTATTTTCTAAGCATACATTTAGGATCATGAAAGTAATTTTCAGCCTAATCAATCTTAAGACCATCAGCAGTTCAGTCTTTAGAGTGATTTCTCCTCATTCTAGCACTTTCTAGCATTTCACCCTGGTTTTTTTTAAAAATTTAATCATGATTTTGCAATCACAGGGCCTATATGCCATCTTATCATCTGGCTACAGTCTGAAATTAATTGCCTGACTAAACTGGCAAGGAAACGCAGCAGCAGGTGGAAAAGTAGCCTAGGATGGACTTTTCCCAACAGGTGTTTACACCCATCAAAGCACTCACTAAAATATGCTTCCTCCCAGGTCTGCCAAGCCAGTCTTAAATTCAGAGGTGCCCTTATACTTCATCACCACAGCAAACTGAGCTACTCTAAAACTCCTCTAAATCTTCCTAACAAAACCCTGGGTGCATTTCAAAGAAATCTTTCGTTTCTGGGATCTGTTTGTGGCACCTGTGGAACAAGAGTTAGGCAACATAGAGCAGCTTGCCAAAACAAGCAATTTTGAAATTAGCTAACCCAACAAGCACCACTACATGAAGATCTCACATTACCTGCCTGACGTTCTCCTTATCAAGACATTTACCTACTAGAAATAAAGATGCCCTAAAAGGCAATATTTGAGCAGAAAACACATCTGGAGGTACACGTGTATTAGGCAACAACTTGAAAGGCTTGCCTGTCTTTTATACTTTGACAAAGATTTTCAGGAGGACTTTCAAAGGGCCATCATAGAACAGTATCTACGCATATTCTGCTCCAGGGGAGGATGGGAATAGATAGGGGGTTTATTCCAAGAAATGGCATATGCAGGAAGCCTGTCAGTGCCTTGTAATTCCAGTAAGAGTCTGTGCTCACCCTAGCATCAAAAGCAGCATGTATGTTACTGTGCAGAATGGGCTCTGGAGAACAGAGCAGATACGTGGGAGTCAGCTCTGCATGATGCAAATGAGAGGATCAGGGACTACCACGAAAGCCTCCTGTCAGAGATATTTGTAGATATATTTTTATGCATATATATATATAAATATACACACGAGCTTTAAAATATGAAACAAGGATGAATAAATAAATTTCAGACTTGCTATTTTCAGGTGCGTTAATATCTGTTCTACAGACACAAAAGGCCAAAAATGTTAGACAAACGACTATATGCAACTTGTGACTTAATATGAGAGAACTGTGTCTGCTGCCTGGCTCTAGGGTCTGTTCTTCCATTTGGGGCTAAGTGGACAGGTTCCTGCTTCCATTCTATTTCCAGCCAAATGGAAAAGCTGTGACTCCAGCACAGCACTCCAACCACCAGAACCACACCTCTTCAGAACAACATGGTTGTATCCTTCACTGAGCCACTCCACACTTTCGTGTGGCTATGATGGACAAAACACTGGTGGCTCCACAGAGAAAGTTCTCCATATCAAATGGAGAAATTACTCTTCCCAGTTCAACCTGGAATGATTCTGCTCAACCTTCAGTATCAGACTCAACAGAGAAAATGACTGCCATTTGGTAAAGCCACTCACTCATCTGTGTCATGAAGATTGAGGTCAGCTAACAAGCAGCATTTCTGTTCTCTCCTACCCAAAGCCAAACATGGAAAAGTAACATAAAATCAAGATATTGAAACATCCTTCAAGTATTCTGTTTAAATTACTATTTCCATCCCCATTTGCTTTTCTCAGTTGGTAAACTTCAAAAAAACAAGAAGGCAAATGTTAATGCAGAGCCCTGTGTATGTACATGTAGACGCCTGACACGCCCCGGTGACTTGTTTTAATGGGAGTTGCACAGTAGTCCCTGTGTTGCCTCAGTAACAACTCCTACACTGGGACACTTGAGGAAACCAGGGCACAACTTAATGAGTACCACGGCACGTACTTTGCAGTCCTAAAGCTACTTCAGCAGTGTCTGGGAGGAGCCTGTTTACTCCTTGCCTTCCCATTTTCAAAGAGAATATGAAGCAGACTGTGTCTCCCATGACACATGCACAGATCCCAGAGTGATGTGACACACTTACTGCCACAAATTATTCCAGAGAAATGACCAAAATATTGCATTTGGGGTCTTTTCTTAAATGTCTTCTACCTTTTTTTTTTTTTAACCCTGTCTGAATGCAATTTATTAAATCAAAAATTCTGTAAGAAAGAAGAGACAAAAAATGAAATGAAAGGGGGGAAAACGTACTGTTAGCCTTGAGATAGAATAGGGAATATCTTGGATCCTGTAAGGAAAGCGTTGCAGCTCAGAACCCACTACATTAGTGATGTTTTACAGTAGCCAAACCCTGTTCTGGAGTTCACATGCTGTCTTTGTAGGGGAGCTAGCCTATAGTAAAGAAGAGCTGATGAGCTGCGAGCGCACCATTGCTAACAAAAACAGCAATGAATGAAGCAGGACAGATGCTTTATGAATAGCAGAGCTGGATGTGACAGGATTCTCAAAAGCTGGTAGGGAAAGTGTAAGAGGTGAGCAAATAAACAAGCTACTATGTCTTCTTCTGGGTTTACCTTTTTACTCTTTGCAGTTGTAATCTTTCTTATAAAAGCTGTTTACTTTTCCCCTACTCAAACAGCCTACAGCTGCCAGACCAGTCTGGACTGAACTCCCCTCTTTTTAATGCCTTTTTTTAATACCTTTTTGCTTTTCTGGTCAGGAAACAGGCAGAGAGGAAAGATGGAGGCCAGAGAGCAAATTCAATAATGATTTTGTGATTTTTTTTTCAAAGACAGACAGTTCCTAAAAGGATTTGAAGGGTCAAAAGGTGTCAAGGAAACTATTTGCTCTGGAACTACAGCACCTCTTCACATTTTTATAGAAATTGTTAGGGACAAGACATTATTCTTGCAATTAGGGGACAAATGCAACAGTCTACAGGATCTGACACAGCTGATGTGCAGAAAACGGCACTGCACTTGGAAACGAGATGGCCACTCAAATATAGCTGTAACCCCATTTTGAGCTGAAGCCTTGCAAATTCCAGCAAGTGATGAATCTTTAGAGTAAGACAGTAAGATCTTTGTAAGCTTTACAACTAACTTCTCTAGGATCAGAATTTAATCCAAAGACAAGGGCAATCTAAAGAGAAGAAATAAAGATCCAAGACAGCCGTGTGGAAAGTACAAACTCTTCAGATGGCATGTTTGGACTTACTCTTTCTTTAGAAATGGTGAAGCCAGATCTGGTTTTTGTTTGTTCTTATAGTATTTTTCAAAATGCACTCCAATATTAAGCATTCGTTACTTCTTGGAGATGAACTTGACAGTAAATTTCAGTGCTGATTCAAGGGTGCCTAGGATTTGAAGGAGATAAATTATACAGGTTTTGGCACGCTGAAGATTTTATCTTTGTAGCTTACGTTTTTTTATTTACTAACTTGGCTGAAGAGAAAACAAAGGGCTACTACACTTCTCTTATACTATCCCACTCAAGCTCTGGGTATCTCTTTCAGTCTATGGCAGGTTTAATTCTCATACATTTTGACACTGCATTCTAAATATTGTTTCAAACATGATCACAAAATAGTAACACAAATGTTTCTCTGAATTTTGTCATTTCACAAGTGTCTAAAGTATTCACTTACCCTTTTATTCTCAGCCTAGAATGGGAAACCGTATTTATTCAATATCTTTCTAAAATATGAAAAAAAATTTAATTGAATCCTATATATTCAGATAATCATTAGGAATAATATTTTTTCCAAATTCACAAAAATAAAAGAGTAGTTTTTCTCAAGATAGTTGCTTATTTTTCATTCCTCTTTCTTACACTGCTGGAATTTCTCTGTCATTTGTTGTTCTGTGCCACTGGGATGTTTTACTGAAATAGAAGGCAATGCTACCAGAAAGCTCTGTCAGATGGCCCTCAGACAGCAGACTCTATCATCCTAAATGTAGCTTTTGGCCTACATTTGGTAACAATTCTGTTCATGTTCTAGAACCCTATGTCAAGCACACAAGATATGAGAAAAATGTATAAGCAATGCCCTGAATACACAGAAGCAAGAGCATGGAAAAATAGCTCCTAAGTCCAGTCTTAGCTAAAACGTATTTCAATAATATTAAATATTTTTAATTGATTTAGAAGGAAAAAAAAACCCAGAACTTCCAGATGCAGGACTCAAATTGCCTTGTCACCCAGACACTTTATGTCTGGGATTTATAAATGCCTTTGTCTATGTTGTTACCATCGTGTGCTGGGCGTCCTCCTTCTTAAGAGGAGTTAAAGGCAAAACTCAGAACAAATGAAATTCAGCTGGGAAAGAGAAACTGTTTACTCAATTTAATATGTGCACGTAGACACAGGCGTTTTAAAAAGCTGCAGAGACACTTTAAATGTATTTAATCTAAGCAGTTAATTCTTTCAGATAGCAGTGGTTCTGTGTGAGTGCTGGTGACAGCTGCTCCTGCTTTTAAGTACAAAAGAGAGGGATAAAGCAATCGTTAACAGTTTTTTAATCCACAGTATTCTTCTGAAGCCTTTGAAAATGTGAGCAGATATGGATTTGAAATGTATCATAGTTGTAAGGATCATTTACCACTGTATTTAAAACAGTGGCATTTTTCTTCATTATTGCTTGGTATTAACATTTCTCACAGTGTTTTCCCTTTTCTAGTGCATACAGCAGTGCTTTTCCTTACAGACTTGAATTTGTTCAGAAAATAAAAGATGTGTCATGATTTAGCACATAGTTTAGGCGTGGTTCTTTAACGCAGGTAACTAGGACCTTCTGTGAGAAAAACGGAAAGAAAGAAAAACAGAAAGAAAGAAGGAAGGAAAGAAGGAAAGAAGGAAAGAAAGAAGGAAAGAANGAAAGAAAGAAAGAAAGAAAGAAAGAAAGAAAGAAAGAAAGAAAGAAAGAAAGAAAGAAAGAAAACACCTCTTGAATTT
This sequence comes from Phainopepla nitens, assembly GCA_013400175.1. Taxonomy (NCBI): domain Eukaryota; kingdom Metazoa; phylum Chordata; class Aves; order Passeriformes; family Bombycillidae; genus Phainopepla; species Phainopepla nitens. The sequence goes on from VXBQ01014514.1 coordinate 356,283, forward strand.
ATAAACGTGAATTCTCGAAGCAAGCCTGAAAAGAAGAGCGGCAAAAGGAAGGAGTGGGATTCGTTACGAAACCCAGCAGATAATTGTAGCAAGTGCGTATTATAAAGATGAGTCACACAGCAACGGCTGAAACAAAAGGCAGTGTGAGGACAGAGAGAGGGCTGGAGAAAAGCACATCGAGCTAGATAACACACACAATGCGCTCGGTCCTTTACGCACTGCACACAACCAGCCAAACCTGCTGGCTTTCCGTTCCTAAACACAATTACATCCTTTGATGAGCAAATACCTCACAAGACACTATCGCCGTGCCATCCTTCAGTCTATCACATACGCATACTCATCAGTTCACTTATCATACTGCCTTAACATTGTCTTCGTTATCTGAACCAAGGAGTAAATTACCGCTTGCTTTTCACCACCACTCGGACATCCCAGGGTAATGCCACACCACTCGTGCTGGGTTCCCCCCTGCTGCCATGGCCCCGGTCTCACCAGCACACACACGGACAGCAGCCCGGCTCTGGATTCCAACAATTCCTGCTCACACAGCACCGCAGCACACGTTATTTCTTGACTGCACCTCAAGAAATTAAAGAATAACTTCTTTATTCATCTCGGGGATCACGAAATAAAGGAGGCTCCCGAAAAGAACTTATCACATAGAAACTGGTACTGTTCTCCCTAATTGGAGACCTGTTGCGCTTTAGACACGCAGCATTTCTGCGAGGAGACAGCAACGGGAGTTTCAGAAGCTGCGGAAAAGCATCGGCAGCAACTTTGTCAGACTGCACTGACACAGCCCATGGAGCGCCTGGCTGTGCCCTGTCAGAGCAGCGATTCTGCCCTTGGCTCTCTCTCGCCCAGGAACGAGACAAATGTGCTTTCGGCACTCTGCAGAAAGCGCATTTGGGAGCCGGAGCCGCAGCGGGTCCAGAGCTTTCCGTACGGCGTGCGGCTTTGTGAGAAACTGCCCCGGTCCTTTCGGCATCCAAACTACAGCCCAGAGGCGTGTTTCTCCCATTCTGTGAGAACAATTGTCCCAAATCTCCTGGCAATACGTTTGTAACTGGGAAAGCTGCAGTTCTTGCAACGGGCGCCCGGATTCACAAGGCAATTAGTGTTGACAATGTTCCCAAACCTACTGTCATGTCTGAGTGGATGATCAGCACACTTCCAAACTGTGCTGGGATATACACATCCTTCTGCGTTCATGATTTCTGACGAATTACAGGAGGGGAAAAAGAGGGAAAGCTGTAGGATTCATTCATTTTCAACCAAATTTGCATTGAAAATCTGTTTTTCATATAATGGATGCATACTTCTGATATACAGCTGCTCCAGTTATTTGCTCCAAGGAACAAAACCAAGACAAACAACTGCAATGAGAGTGACAACAGAAAGCCTGAATGATGAGAAATAAAGAAACATCATTTCTGGTCAAGGAGCAAACAAACATAATAAAAATCCAAGGCACCTCATTTTTTTCGTGTTAAATCACTGCAGGATCATTACATTTTGAGTAATTTCCCCAGGAATCGTCCCCAGTCTTTGGAGAGATGCTACTCGGAACAAGTACTAACTAATATATAAGCATGACATTCCCTTTTCTGCCTCATTGCCCTCTGTGTGCTAATAAAATGAAATGACCGTTCCAGAGTAAACACTCACCTATGTGTTATTATTTTAAAACTGTCAAAACAACAGAAGGAAAAAAATAACAAATGCATGAATGTAACATGAAATGAACTGTAATGCAACATGTAAGTACAATCAATACATAATTAGAGCTGCCTTTAAGAGGCAATACTTTTCAGACTGTTGACCTGAAGGGTGCTTTTTCTTATATTTAGGCTGAGACATTTTTCTTAAATTATATTTCAAAGTGCAGTGTTATACTATTCCAGAAATACAACAACAAAGCAAATTCTACTCTAGCATGTGGTGTTTGGGCTGAGGTATCATTACAGGTTCAAATGCAGTATAAGCTTAGCTAATAAAGAGAACATAAAGGCACCTCCTTAGCTTTGTGTCCTCGTTAATTTACTAAAGAATGGCACACAAGAAAACTTGGAATCACTGGTATAACTACAGAAGACAGCTCTGTTAACATGAATCCCAGCTTCTAACAGAAAAGGACCCCAGCATTGCAGTTACCATTAAGCACAAGTGTATCTGTCTGCTTGTCTGGTATGATCACCATGGTACCCAGATGCTTTAGAGATAAATAGGAAAACACAGTCTTTAATCCAAAGTGCATGCAATCTGTCAAGGTAAATTTACACAGGGGTAAACTCACAGGGGGTTGGGATTTCACGTGCAGCATGCAGGTCTGGACAAGGAGACATCAGCACTACAGGAGATTCACACAGAGGTCAGGAACATCAGTTATTTCTTCAAAATTAGCTTTGATAACAATAATGGCCCCATTAGAAACAGAAATGTAGCTTAAGGTGGGACACACAGCTCAGTCCCCATGGGTTTTGAAGGTGAACTGAAGCAAGGAGTATTTTGTGGATCAAGCTGTACACCGGAAATGCAGGAGGAGGGGGTGGTTACTATTCCATTATCCTGGCATTTCCAGGATTTATAAATCAAGTTTGCCTAAAATAAAGAGACTGAAACAATCCCAAACTCTGGTTTCTTTCACATTGCTTCTAGGTTTCTGGGAGCTTGTGGTGTACTTGCATCACACAAACAAGCTTTGTTTCATAATAGAAGGAAACAAACTTGAAAGAAAGATTGATTGATTATTATGTAAACCCTTGTTTCCTGGAGCTGAGCTTTCAAGCAAAACATCAAATACTAAAGTTGCATAGCAACCTCCCCACCCCTATTACAGGTGGACCGGGTGGCCAGTTCCACCTTTCCTGTTTCTCCAGGCTGCACAAACCCAGCACCTGCACAGGTAGGATTTATGTGGGCAGGGTGAGCTTCCTAGCTGTGCACCCCTTGTGTTTCAGAAAACAAGAGGTCTGCCCAAAACACCCTGAGGGGGAAGCCTGTGATGTCCTGTGTTCATGTTCTCCAGTATATTATGAAAATGAACAGTATATTATGAAATGCAATGTCTCATAAACTCACTCTTACACATCATCTTATGATGACTGGATTATTCAGCTAAGTAGAAGGCATTTGAATGCAAGCAACATTATGCTTAGATATTCAATTATTTATTGCTAATCCCTAGCATTTTTTGGAAGCACTACAGTATTATATCCACTAATCACAATGAACACTAAATTTTGTATCACTGGCTCTACGTGAGAAATAACTGCAATCACCAGTATGTTTTTTACACGGCTTTGTCTATGTGTTTGCAACCAGAGTAAGCAAGCACATACTAGAAAACACCTGAGGCTAAATACTGGTATGCAAAAGCATAAAACCAATTACAAGTAAGTATGTTCTGCCCCACCTCATTTTGTTCTCCCTTTTATTTGTTGAATGATCTCTATGCTGCCTACTAGCAAGTTCCCTCTTTGATTTCCAATCATCCTTTGATGACTCTATTTTCCTTCCATATGCTCCTACTTTCTGCCCTTCTTATTAACTGTAAAAATTCTTACACCCAAAACGCGCGTGACTTTTTCCTAAAATAAGGCAAAGTTAAAAATACTTTAAAAATGATTCATCATTGCAAGCTGTGAGTCGAGAGCAGGATTCACAGAAAGACACTTGTGATGTCCAACAGCAAGGTGGCAGGAGAAAATCCTGCAATCCAGACCTAAACCCCCCCGAGTTGGTGCCGGGCCATTTTCCCCGCTGGGCGGCTGCCAGGTGCGTGCAGCTCCTCCGCTCGCTTGGCTCCCAGCGGTGTTTGTCTGCCACCTCCCGGGTGAGTCCCGGCGCCGGGGACACCGGCTGGCCACAGCCCGGCGGGGACAAGCCACAAGAACACGCGTGGGCGTGCCAGCGGTCATCAGGCGCGTTTTAACGACTTCAAAAATACCTCGGTTACAAACACGCAGCAATTTGTGAACACTGCAATCAGAGAACCGTGCTGCTATTTGTATACATTACCTCACCTTTCTCCCTCCAGCTGCAAGGCTTCATTTGGACTCCACTTTAATCCAGAATAGCATTTTTCAGTTGGTTTTCTGTTGTTGTTGTTGTTGCTATTGGTTTGATGGGTTTTCTTTGTTTTGGTTCAGGGTTTTTTTGAGTGCTGTTTTTTTTAACTTCGTTGTGTAATTTGAGGTTTTCTAGATTTCTGCTCTTTTTCTGCCTAGAAATTTTGCCCAGTCAGAGTTGGTGGGTCTCAGTCTCTCAGTGATTTTCAGAGCCTTGGACACGTTTGCAGCCTGGCAGTGGATGGGCAGGAATGCCAGAGGAATGGCTACTGGACATGTGGGGCTGACTGTGCCCATCCTGGGGAGCTGATCTGCACACAGGCTGGGCATTTGGGACACGTCAGACCCACTGTATGTACTCTATACATGCCACATCCTTAAATATCTGACCACAAATCTCGAGGGAAAAAAAAATGTAACCCTGCCTCTGAGGATACCCACCTGCTGGCTTATTAAACAATTTACTGCACGGTGTTCACTGCTTAGTGTTTCATCCTTAAAATACAGCTTTGACCAGAGAGAGAGAGAGATCCAGCTTCAGATTTCATTTCATTGTGGTAAATTTTCCAAAGAATCCACAAGGCAATATAAATAAACATTGATGAACACTAATAACGATCCACAACAGCAAGAAGTGTTTTAGAAAGGCAGCAACTACTTGCAGTGGGAAAAAATTCTGCACTGAGAACAGAACAAGATTTAGAATAAACTTGTTTGGTCGACATGACGATTATTTATACTTGCCTTAGAAAACTGAAAAAGCTGCTTACAAAAAATAAATGAGGCAATGTTATGATAAATAGCATTAAATGATAATCAATTCCAGCAAATGAAATGATGTTGAGGAGGCTAGAATTCGATCCCAAATTTTAACATTTTATTATGCTATTAAAATACATAACTGCAACTGTGTAGTCTGCTGTAATTATTTTTTACTTATCACCCTAGTTGTCCACTGGTCCATTCACCTTTGTTTTCTGCTTATACGCTAAATTTCTAAAGTAGTTTTAATCCCACTGCTGCCTTCTCCTCCTCACCACCCAAATCCCCCCTGAGATGTCTCCTTCCCAGCAGTACCAGTGCAGAGGCCAAGAAAACAAAACTCAGCAACGCCCGGTTGGGTTTCACCCCTCTCTCATGCCTGACATTGAGGCAGAGCTCACTGGATGTCAAATGGGGAGCAATACCAGTTTGGCAGAAGGATGAGTTTCATTCTTAATTATGACCTATAGGAATATAAATTTAGACTGCCTTCTCTATTTTAGTTCACAGGATCCCCAGGGTGTTGTCAATTAAGAAATACCAAAGGGGTGATTGTGGATTCCATAGGGGACCCAGGCACTGCAGAAGTGTCAGCTGAGGAAACACCAGGGTCCACCACGCCCCTGGGCAAGAACAGGATGGGGTCTCTCCGTTCTCAGGTCCTTACCTTTATCCTGAGTTTGAAATCCACCTCAGAGGAGGGGTGACAACCCACAGCCTCCAACAACACTGGTGACACAGTGGGGAAGACAGTCTTCAGCATCCTCTGCACTCTGGAGGTCGAGATCCAGCACTGACACACAGAAATTAGCAGGGCAGCTCAAACCTAAGGGCCTTCCACTTTCTCTCTAGCACTGAGCAGGCACAATCAACATCATTATATCTGTGATTGAATCCTTCTGAGAATAAGGTTGCAAACAATGTTTTTAGTGGTTATAGTTGCACAGAACCCGTGATTTCATAACCAGCATTAAAAATAAGCTGCTGAAATGCCTTGGGAGGCAGGTATGTCAGGTCTGTTTGATAACCACTGCCCCAACTCTGTGAAAGCAGCTTCCTTTCAAATCTGCTTTGCTTACAGTTTGCCAAGATCTTGGCCTGGCAGCCTCTAAGGTTCAACATCTATTTAGGTTCTCATTTTCTTCCAGTTACAACCTCCACTGAGGTGTAGGCACAGTAGACTTCAATTCCTGAGCAGGTTCAGGTTTTTGATTCCTGCCACGTTCCCTCCCACAGCAGTACAATCCACACAGTTTCCTCGTTCCATGGCTTGGCATCAAGTTCCTCACCAACGACTGAGCTAAGCATGAATCACCACAGCACAGCAGGTATTACCAATGTCCTCTCGCTCTGATATCACAAACCATCCCAAAATTGAAGTGCCGCCCTTCTAGGCCTGTAATCATGTCCTCACTGCCCCAGTTACCTCAGGAGCCCTGACATTCACAACAAAATGTAAACCTGAAGAACTAGGAAGAAAAAAACCAGCCAGGCCAGGGAGGCTGCTGACACTCTGCAAGCCCTGGAATAACATAAGTATTGTCTAATTAGAGGTTTCACCAGCAATGCTTCAAGCAATCACTTTGAAGGAATTAGTTCCTGTATAGGAAGTGGAAAAACATTACAACAACGAATTGGAAAATTGCGGGGTTTTTTAAAAGAAATTGTATTTATTTCTCAAAATCTTTTCAATAAATTAGGCTCATACCACAAAGTTCCTGCTTTCCAAGGACAGGACAGCTTATTTGCCAAGACATGTTTGTATTTCACTTTTGAAGATTCAAAATTCTGAGAAATGTTACTGCATAATTAGCCAAGTAACTCTTCACTCCCTGCTCCCTTGATTTTTCCCAGGTGAAGCTTGCAGATTACGTTTTCCTTATGTCCTCTTTCCACACATTTCTGTGGTTTAAGACAGTGACTTCTGGACGATGAGGCAGAAAGGAAACCCCGGTACTAACACCGAGTTACTTCATGTCTTTCTGTACTACACAGTTTTAAGAACACTTACAGTGCTGTTGTGCAGGCAGCTAAATCACCTCGGTAGCTACCAAGTCTCCTCCAGCTTTTTTTTTTTTTTTTTTTCCATATAGCACAGTTTCCCCGCAGTGGCTGATTCAAGGCCCTTTTCTCATCAACAGCCTGATGGGTACTTTGTAAACAAAATTAAGTAGCTCTAGAGGGAGCTGCCCCCTGTGCCCTTGAGGTCTTCTTCGACCGTGATCTCAGCCTGCGTTTTGAACTTGCCTCCATTAGCAAGAGCCCTTGTGAGGTGGAAGGGACGAGTCTGCAGCTGGCAGCCACCGCTGGTAGCTGGCGCTACATGAGCGAAGGCAAAGCGCCGGCGAGGAGCCGCTGGAAGTCACCAGACTCCCGCAGTTTGCTCCGTGCCTCTCGCGAGCGCCAGGAGCGCGGCTCCAGCGCCCCCCGGGCGGCCCTCAGGGGGCTATGGGGGCCTCATGCTGCCCGTGAGCAGCGGGAGCGGCTGCAGGGAGCCGGCCCGGCCCCCATGATGTGCAAAGGGCAGGAGCGGACAGCGACAGCAGAGGCAAGAGGAGCGGGGCCGCCATGACGCACTTCCTCCCGCCAGCGCCGCTCCCCCGCCCCCGGGCCGGAGCTGCCGCCGCCATTTTGCCGCTCTCCGGCTGCCGCTCTCCGGGCGCGGCGGCTGCGGCCCGAGGAGCGCTTTTAAGGGGCTTTAACTCGCTCGGGGCCCCGCGCCCGAGTCCGACTTCGAACGCACCATGTCCGGAGAGGGAACCGCCGGCGACCAGGTGAGCGGGGCCCGGGTGAGCGCAGGCCGCGCCCTGAGGGAGCGGTGCGGGCTCGGCGAGGGCGGGCGTGCGGAGAGCGGCCCTGCCCGGGGCCCTGAGCCCGGCTGGGGCTCCCCTGCCCTCCCGTCCGTGGCAAGGAGCTCCATGTGCCCCGTGGGCGAGCGGGGGAAGCCGGGAGCGGGGCCGGGCCTGCCCGGGCGGGGCCGCGCCGGGAGCTGCGGCTCGCTGGCGCTCGCCTTCGGGCTCGGGGCACAATGGACAATGCCCCGGCAGCTCCGCCGTCACCGCCTCGCTCGGTCCTGGGCCGCCGAACACGACGCGCTCGGGAGGGAAATTGCAGGCTGGAGAAGCTGTTCACAGCGGCGGTTTGCGGTGTTATGTAAAGCGAGCGTTGGCTGCGCTCAGGCGTTTCGTGGAGAAGGCCGCTTAAACGACACCATCTGCCTCCAGAATAAAACATTGTTAGAATACGCTTAATTCTTTAGCTAGAAACAACAAATACGCGTTTATTTGATAAAGGGTCTTCCTTGTGGCACAGCGCTCGTTCCGTTTAGTGGGGAACTAAAGTAAAGCCGAGAAATGCCAGCTCAGCGTGAGGAAGAGCTGCTTTACGTTCCGGGGCCGAGCGCTGGAGCGGCTGCCCGGGGAGGGCGCGGAGCGTCCGTCCCTCTCTGGACGCGTTCAGAACCCAGCTGGACGCATTCCAGTGCAACCTGCTCCCGCCGGTGACCTTGCCTGGGCAGAAGGGTTGCCGAGGGGATCTCCAGAGGTCCTTTCCAAACCTGTTTTTAATCCCAGAATTCTGGGATTCCAGCTGCAGTTACGGCAGAGTTTGGCTTGAGTAGATTTTGTTTATTGTTTTTGTTTGATTTTGTTTGTTTTTTTGGAGTTTTTTTTTGTGTGTTGTTTTGGTTTTTTTTAATAGACTAAAGTACATATTTACCCTAACTTCTCAGTTTATAGGAGGGTACCACCAGAGTGTTGTATTTCACCTTTTTAAATCTGGTATCACTGTGAACGATTTCTGACTTACTGTCAGAATTTCTCCAAAATGGCTTTTTTGTTTGGTTGGTTGGGGTTTTTTTGTTTTTTATTAGTAGTTGGGATTATATTTAAAAGTGGTATTAATTGGAGGGGTGGGGATGCAAGTTCCTGATTGAGGGAAGAGTTACTGATAATAGTCACATGTCTTCGTGGCCAGTGTAGCCTGTAAGAAGTACTTAAGATCAAGCTAATGCCTTAGTGCTTCTTGAAATGGCTTTTTCTTTGTAGAATGTGAGGTTTTTTTACAAAACAGGTGCATTTCTGTATGTCTGGAGACCTGTACTCCTAAAGGGTGGTGTGTAAATTTTATAAAATCACTATTTTGGTGGATGGGGTGAGTTTAGGAAATGTAATGCTCAGAGTGTAAAATTCTCAGCTTCTGCCTCCTTAGGATAATTTCCCAAAATTCCCTGTGTGCTCCAAGTTGATCAGGCTGGTGAGTGTACTTGGAGTGTGTTCAGGCAAGAGGCTCTTCAGAATGGCTCCCTTCAGCATGAGATAGATGGCTGCAAAAATAAATAAGAGTATGCCACAGCAACGTTTTGTTAATGCTGGTGTGTAGCATGTTCCAGGTTTAATCTCTGCTCCAGTAGGTTTTCAAGAATACACTGATGTTTCATAGCTTAATTTGTTTGTTAAAGGAGCACGTGTGTTTCTGTAGCTTGTAAAATGTTATTGTTTAACTCCAGCCATGCTTACTTTAGGCTTTTTCTTTTGCAAGGGAGAATTTGATAAGCAGAAGGTCGAGTTACTGTCTGTGTACTGCTGGTAGAAAAGTGGCAGGTGTAGTACTGGTATGCCATATCTCAGAGGGGTTTAGCACTCCCAAAGCTCTAAATTGTTAAAGACTTAAAAAGCACCGAGTCTAACCTGTGACTTGACCTTTGGGCCATACTAAGGTTCATTTTTTTGCCCATTGTTGTTACTGTTTTCGTGTTGGGTGCACTTCACATTAAAAAAACAGCTCTTGTAGATTGGGTTAACTTTTATTTTTTTATTTATACTGCTCCATCCTCTTGATGAAGGCCTCTGGATTCAGATTTCCTGCAAGTCTGTAATTTTGTTATGTTCAGTCACCTCCTTTCCCTCAGTTTTCTTCCCTTTCAAGAGCAGCTTTTCTCTCGCCTGGCAGACTTGTGTTTCTGACTCTGACTGTTGCCGTGGGCCATATCCAGATTCCAGTGTCTTTAGCAACACTGCCACGGAGTTCTCAGCACAGAGCTTGGTGTGCTCTGCCGTGGCTTGAGGGAAGTGACTGTGGTGGAGGGAGGGGGAGCAGAGCCTGGTGACCGGGGCAGCCGCCCTGCAGCTGCTCCCCAGCAGCCTGCTGCTGCCTGAAGGGCCTCCAGCTGAGCCTGCACCCTGCTCTGAGGGCTCTGAATGCGCCCGCTCTAGGAAACTGGAGCTGGCACAGGCTGGAGTGCAGCTGCCTGTCCTGCTTCAGGTTTCATCTGCTGCTCCCAGCTCTGAGGGTTTGGGTGCTCGCGGGGATCAGTGTGAAACGGGGGCCTCACAGCTGATTTGCATCTGTGCTGTGCATTAGATGTAAATGTGAGAACGTGTGCTGCAGGTGAGAAACCTTTGGCAAGGCAGAGCTCTTAGCTTTGACCCACTCTCAGGCAGAGGGTTCTGCATCTTGCTTCCCATATCCCAGCTTTTGGAAGATGCTGCCAGAAAGCAGCCAGGTGAATAATAAATTGTCATGCCGCAAGTTGAGAGCTGTGGTGGTGTAGAAAGGAAGAACAGAATGGGATGCTGATTGTAGGAAGAGAGGGAGGGTAAAGGGAATTATGGTTTAAGACATAGGTGGGCTTTAGGAGGCATTACTGTACAGGTGCAGTGCAGTCGAAATGTGACTTTTCTGGTTTTAGGCCAAACTTAGCTCCAGGAATTTTTGGCTGCTTTACTGTGTGGATCAGGAGCCTAATCTGTGTTATGTAGGTTGTCTCCTCGTTATATTATTGTAGAACAGACTGGAGCAGGAGGACAAAGAAATACGATGCAGCCACAACTCTTGGAGTATATTTTCAATTCTTGTTCCGTGTTAACTGTGCTGGGCCCAGATTAGTCCTGGAGAACCATTTGAATCATCCACTTAAAATCTGTCAGGCCTCTGCCAGACTTCTGGCAAGCCTCCGTGATGTTTAACAAACCAGAATTTCCAGGGTTAGTTTCTGGAACACCAAACGCTTAGGCCTGTCTGTATCAGAAATGCACTTTTGTAGACTGAAAGGCTGCTGTTTGCCAGAAAATTCCCTGACAGGCTTCTCCCTGCTCAACGTGTCAGCGTTACAAAGAGCCCGTGCTCACACCTGTGCATGTCTTGACATTTTTGTGGTCCTTAGTGTACACATCTAGTTTCATTCTAGGCATGGTCGTTATTTCTTGTGCTTGCTAACAAAACCTAAATTCCTCACTTTTGTTTGCCTGCTTTGTAAATACTTGCCAGGCTTCAACTTCATCTGAAGATCATGTAACATTTGTGTTGCCCTCTAAATTTTAAGGTTAGAACATGCATTTCACACTTCCAGTTAGTGTTTCTAAGATACATACCCCAGTCTGTGATGCCTTTTTTAATGGTATATAAATATGGATCTGGTCTAAGACGAAGCTGTGGAGAAAAATGATGTCTGTATTGTCTCTGTGACTATAGAAAATACCTCAAAACCAGTTTGTTCTGGTTTCTTGATGGTACTTTTGTCCCTTTTCATTCCTTCCTCTCTTTGTCTTGTGTGCTTTTGATGTGGTACATCATGAAAGTTTCTGTATGCTAAAGACAATAGTAAATGTTGTAGTTTACTTCAGTATTTTAAAAATAGATGTTACTGAATGTGGTGTTGAAAGATTTTTCTTGCAGGATTGTGTGGGTTTAACATCACAAGAGGAGCCGTTTTAGAGGAACCTCTTTAAGAGTAGGCAGAATGAGAACAAGTATTGGTGAAGGAAAGCTTCTGAGTTTGTAATGCAGTGGTTTAATGACAATTTTTACACAGTTGTAACTAAATTAAAATTTAGGTGTATTTCCAGAGTCAGTAAGTTCCAAATATACCAGTAAGAAGTTCAAGTGGAAGATGTTTCAGTCCAACATTTGAGAAATAGTCCTATGAGGAAAGAATGGTAATCATTACTAATCTAAAACTTCTAATTTAGCTAGAGTTTTGAGCCCAGTTTGTGTTGGCATGTGGCAGTATTTACAAAAGTACCCTTTTTTGGTCAAGATGAACATGCTGGGCTGTGTCTGCTCATAGTGATCCAGTCTTAAAGGACACAATTTTTTCAAGTCTGCTCACAATTGAAGTGGTTTGGTGTAGAGTAGAAGTCAAGGCATTAAAAACATTTAAGAAAGTGCAAGGATTGATAAGCTGAAACTACTGATCCCCCACTGAAGGGATGCGTTACTGAGGAAAGGATTTTAAAACTTGTTCTCTGCACATGCAGCTATAAATAAACTTCAAGGGAAAAAAGCCTTAGACTAAACCAACATGTAAATTTAGCAAACTGGACCACTAACAATGCTTGTTAAGTTGCATGTTAATATATTTTAAATTTTATTCACTGGATCTGTTACAGGCCAGGCTGTGATAAAGTGTGCAACACCTGCCAAAACCACCAAAGAGTGGCTTCTGTCTTCATGGCCAGACACCTCCTTCTGGATATTGAAGCAATTTGACTAAACTAGCCATTAAAATTCCTGCCTTTTTGTGTACAACAGCCTAGATGTGTGGTTTGTACAAGTTCTTAATTCATGGTTAGTGGTAGTTTTTAAAGCATCTTGTGCTGGCCATTCATGGATATAGCAGCTATTTTAAACACATTTCCTTTTCACTGCAGAGGATCCTTCTGTGGAAACAGGAGGATGCCTTAAACAATTGGGTGTATTTAGTCTTGCAAATAATTTAAAGGTGTTTAGGTATTTTTTCTTAGACACTTTGGAGTCATTAAGATTCATTCAAGAGACTGAGGAAACTGTTGATTTTAGGAATATGGTATAAACCAAGAATATTCCCTTGGTGGTGATTGATAAATAAACAAATACTGAAAGTGAACTTTATTTCCTCTGGTTTGTCCTCTCAGACGTTCTTTATTAATTCAGATTTGGATTTTGTGCAGTTGATGTATTTTGCAGGAAGGAGCTCCTAGATTTATTCCTAGATAATTTGGGTTTAGGTGTCTTCAGATTTTGGAAAGAAGTTTTTATACTTCTAGTATCTGTGAAACTTCAAATCTATTGCTATTTGTCAGTGTATAAATAATAAAAGAATGGTTGTGAACTGGACTAGGTGGTAATAATTTGTAGAAACCCTAAATGCTAAAATAATTCCATGACCTTCAAAGAGTTGTTTATGGGTAGGATCCGATGATGTAGAGATCTAGTGAACATAGTTAACAAAAGCAGAGGAAAAAAGCATTTTTACAGTCTGTGTGCAATGTTTTTTTCAGGTAGTAAAGAAAAGTTAAAAGCCAGTATCTGATTAGGTTCAGATTGATGGTGTTTAAGCTGGTCTAAGTTGGAACTGCTAAAGTCCTGAATGGTTTTGCATCCTTTTTTCTGCATCTGACCCTGAAACCTGAACCATTCGAAAGTTAATCACTTTTCTAACAGGATTATTTTTCTGCTGGTTTAACTCCCTGAACTGGCATGTTACAGGATGAGCTTATCTGAAAATGCTTATCTAGTGGCAGGATAATGGCAGTGAAAGCCCAAGAATTACACCTTCACAGTTTTGGATATTGGCCGTTGTGCAAGCAGCACAGTGAGAAATACACAATCAAGAGGCCTTGAACTGTGATAACAGCAGCTGTAAGCACGAAGTGCAGTGAACATAGAGGTCTCAAAACTAGGATCCCTTGTCTTCCTGGCTGTAGCTGAGTTAGGCTAAAAGGCAAGCTCTTGGTTCCATTTTGCTGTGTGCTTGCAGTAGGTGTTAGTCCTTACAGTGGGTGTTTGCTCACACACCCAGTTCTGGCAAAATTGTCTAGAAAATCTGAAGTGTGATTCCTCCAGGATATGAGGAGTGATTATTTGTGGAGATGCAATGAGGCCTTTTTTTTGCTCAGGTGGAACCAGGACGCTGATTTACCTGAGATGTGGATGGCTTTTACCTGTGCTGGAGGTGGAGGGGGGCAGGAGCGGGAGTTCTCACTGGCTCTGAGAAATTGAGTGCTTTCTTCTGTGTGACCTAAGGCACAGGCAGGTCCAGGCAGTCCAGTTTAAAGCTGTCATCATCGAGTAATTTTCAATTCTGTAGGGTGCCTATAATTTATCTTGTATAACTGAATGGAGAGCTTCCTCTGCTGCTGCTAAACAGTTATTTGCTGACTTAGAATATGAGTCCTTTTTATTTTCCAGTAAAATATTTGTGCTTCTTGCACAGATTGATTTATGTGTCAACCATACAAAATCAATTTAGGGTTGCTATGGTTGTGCATCTTATCCCCATCTGTTTTTTCCTGAGCTGTATCTGCCTTTCTGAGTTTATGAACCTGTATCTGCGCAGGTGAAATCAAATTCCTGGAAGTCTTAACTCAGCTGCCACTGCAATGAAATGCTTATTTTTCTGTCACAGGGAAAGATTTGAGGAAATTCAAGTAAACTACTGTATAATAGTTGAAGGGTGCTTCAGAGGCCCATTCTACTTCATCTTGTTTAAAAATCAGTACTTGCAGCACAGAACTTTGTGTTTTTGTAGCGTGGGGTTCTTTTTATTGTATGAGACATTAATGGTAGATCTGCCAGGCATTTCTGTCTAAGGGCATCCAGAATAATTTATTTGAGACAAGCACATTTCACTGGGGTGGTTACAGAAGCAGTGCTTCCCACTGATGCCCATGTATCGGAGTTAGCAACACTTCAGCTCTGGCTCGCCTCTGGGGGTAGCTTACAGAAAGTCTTAAGCTTCAGAAACTTCAGCGTCCGTTTCAGCTGGTTCTGGAAGCTGAATTATGTTTATGCATGTATTTTGGGAGGACATAAAACCACTAGTTCATTTTATACTCTTTTACATCTTAAGGCTGTATCAGTTGAACTACAGCCTGGTACGGCAGAACCAATTTTGATGGACTTAGGTAAGTTAGAATTTAATTTTTAGGACTTGGGTAAAGCTATTCATATAGCAGTTTGTAAATTTATTACTTTAGAGCTGACAGCTTTGAGTTACTTTGTTTTTTTAATCAAATAAATTTTAGAATAGTTTACTGTGGGACTTGATATTTGCCTTCCAAGGTACACTGCTTTGCATTAATTAGTGTTAAGAATTGCTTGAAAAGTGAATCAAAAGGAATAATGGTCCTTAAACTCCTATAAAGCCCAGCCTACTGATTTTTTTTCTTTTCTCTTTATTGCATATCTGCCACTACATGTCTGTTTAACAGCTCTGCAACATTTTTGATCCTTTTTCCATTTTATAAGTAGTTTTACTAAAAAATGTCTTTAAAGGGATATGCTTTGAATTATATCCTGCTAGTAGGACTGACACAAAAACTGGTAATGCTGTAAAAAATTCAGAAGTAGCATAGTTACCTTCTGCTTGTCATTCTAAAGAGCAGTGGCACCTCTGAGAGAGGAGCATTGGTTCTGTCTGTGCTGTTTGTCCTTTCAGCCTCGGCAGGACGGATTGACCTGTGCCCTGTGCTCCGGGCTGGCCCTGCTCGGGCAGGGAGCTTGGACCAGGAGCCCCATCCTGCCATTCTGGCACCTAGACCCAGTATTAACAATTCAAATCTATTCTCTGAAATCATCTTTTAGCAAGTGACAGGGTTTGGGTTTTATTTTTTTGGGTTTTTTTTAGCATTTTCTGCATGGTAAATCAGTCCCACTGCACTATACATTAGAGATGAACATTCTAACAGTAATTATGTAGTTAAATTGTAAAATTTCACTTTTGCAAGGTCTTATAGTAATGATTTAAGGATTATATTACATCTCACAAAGGCAAGAATTTTGCTGGTGGTGTTTTTGTATTGCTATTATCTGCCTAAAAATGAGCCAGGTTTGCAAAGTTAGTAAATAAGTTGCTGCCAGTACAGGTCAGAACAATATTTCAGGCTTCATAATGAACTTTGGTTCATTTAGGGTTGTAACAAGCATGTATTTTAAGCATGTCTATGTGTGATCTTCACACTGTAATTTTTTATTCTACTTTGTGTTAACAATGCTAGGTTTTGAAAAAAACCTCCTGGAAATTGCAAAGCAAGTTATTTCCAGAAGAGTTTGAAAGAGCGCTTAAACCTATACTATACTAGTAACTACATTAACAGGTTTGCATTCAATTTGATAAAGCTTTTAGCCTCAAAAAAAGCTTTTAAACTTCAATAGGAATGTGTGAGTGTATTACAAAAAAAAAAAGGTGGTTTTAGTGCCAAAACTACAGGAAGGCATCTGTAGGATTGAGAGATCAGAAAGTGAACAAGGAAATTGTGCTTGGATAGTGTGTATCTGTTTCTGCTAAACCATCATCTCTAGTTCTCCTGTTAAACGTGTGGTCCCAAGTACCTGCTGTCCTCCATGTGCAGAACAACTCCTGCAGTAACCTGGATTTGTTTGCCTAAGCTCTGTAATAGAAATACTGGGCTGGATTTACTTTTTGCATCTTAAAGTTCCAGGTTGGTAAAAATGTTTAAAATTCATAGTGCAGTAAATATTCTGGCAAACTCAAATTTGATTTGTTTTAAAGACATTGGCTTGTTTTAGTCTGACATCTTGGTTGATGTCCATAACATGTAGAACTGTGCTAAGTGTGGATTTTCCTCTTGGGACAACTTGTTTTCTAGCAGAATTCCTGTTTAGAAACTCCATCTTAAAAGCTGAGCTGTGGAATGTTACACTGTTGGAATGTTATCCTTAGCTTGACTGTATGGTGGTGGGACAGAACTGTTCAAACACTGCTTGTGATCTCTTATGTCTTCTTTTTAATTTTTCTAGACTGCTGAATATGTCCCAGAAAAAGTGAAGAAAGCTGAAAAGAAACTAGAAGAAAATCCATATGACCTTGACGCTTGGAGCATTCTCATTCGAGAGGCACAGGTTTAGTGATATAGGATTACATTTCCTTATCTATGGTCCACTCACGCTATTTGGTTCTGGAGTAAAATCAGCATATTCATTTACATAAATCATAATATTGTAAATGCTGTTTTGATTTTCAATTTTTAGAATCAGCCTATAGACAAAGCACGGAAGACGTATGAACGCCTTGTTGCCCAGTTCCCCAGTTCTGGCAGATTCTGGAAACTGTACATTGAAGCAGAGGTTAATATTTTTACATTTTTTCTTATATAACATTTCATAGGATTTTAAGTTTATATTTTTATAAGCATGAATAAGATAGGCACATAATATCTAGGGGAAAGGGGATTTTAAATATGCCTTGCCTTTATTTTGTAAAATAGGTACAAAGGAATGATTAAAATGAATTCTAAAGTATTGGGTCTTTTATGAGTTGATGATTGTTGCATTATGGAATTGCAACAACATTAAAACTGTTTCAATGGTATTGGAGTGCTTTAGCCTTTTATTTGCTTGTCGTGTCAATTTATTGCCTCCTGTGTCATTTACTTAGAGGACTTTTTTTATTTACACATACAAACTTATTTGAGTGACTTCCTCTGAATATTTGGTTTGTTTGTTTTTTTTTTTTTTTTTGTCTTTCTTAGGAAGTTGAATGTTTCTGTGAACAGTGCAGGGAGGGTGTGGGGAGGGAATCTAATTTCTAGAATGAAAATGCATTAGCCCAACTCATTAGCTTTTAAAAATCCCAACAAATTGTGATTGTTTCCATAACTGGGTAAGACTTACCACTAAGTGCATTGGTCAGTTGAACTATCTTTAATGACATACCATGGAATTCCCTGTATAACCATGGGGGGGGTGGTGGTGGTGTTCATTTTGGTTTGATTCCTTTCTGTAGTTGTTATTCAGTACTAATACACATGGTTTCTGTGGGCATCTTCTGGCTGCACATTTTCCTTGAGCCAGATTGCCTATATGCTAAACTTCAGAGATGGGGACCTGTATTCTGTAGATGAGAAATGAGTTCTCTTTTTCTTCCCTTTGATGTGAAATTTCATTGCATAGTTATCATATCTTATTTTACATTAAATTATGTGTCCAGAAATGTCTGGCAGTAGATTTTGAATATAAGGAAAATTGGGATCATGGGAATCTAGCAGAAATTTTTATATTGCTGTTTGTAGTAAGATGCTACAGTGCAAAATAGTGCCATCTAAATTGAATGCTACCAAATTAAGTATATAGAGTTTTCACAATCTTGTTTCCAGCAGTTTGTAGCTGTGGTTAGAATGTTGGTGGTTCTCCACATTTGGGAGATTGCAAATGGACTAACATACATATACATATTTTTCCTTTTCGGACCCTGCAGCCAAATCCATTAGCCTCTTATACCCTGAAATGTTTGCTACAGGTTCTGGTTTTCAAAATCTAATCTAATTTCATAATTACATTAAATTACCTGAGTTCTGTGCTCTTTTAAAACCTTTCTTTCCCATGGCTCAAACTTAAGGGTTGAGTGAGGCCATCTCAGAAAGCCAGTACTATGCTGTCCATCCTTCAGCAGAAAGTCCTGTTATCAGTGTAGAGCTTCCTGACTTAAACCACATTCTGAGATGAACTGACAGACATCACCTCCTCTAATTTATAATCTACGACTATTTAGAAACCTTAACAGTGGCAAAGCTTGTAACAGTCTAAGGTTGAGGTTTTTTACCTGTTCCTTGAAGGAGGGCAGGAGCACCTCAGCAGTTACCATTACCAGGGAACAAGAGGTAAATCTGAGAGGGAAGGAATTGTCATAACCATCACTAATTCTTGTATGTCTGCTTATTCATGCATTTCAAATATTAGAGTAAATGAACATATAGTTCTGTTATACAAAACAATGGAAAAATAGGAATTGTTGATTTCTGGTAGAGGTTATACCTGAAGAGAGGTATATTTGGAAGAAATGTATAAGGGTAATTTTCAGAAATTTATCTTTTATCTTAACAGCCAAATTTTTAAAATCCCAGTTATGACTTAACTTTCAACTTTCCTGGTTACAGTAACATTACAACTAATGAAGTGGCCAATTTACAAATGAAGCAATATGATTTTCTCTGGGTTTTTTAAGCATATGTGAGTATATATAGCTATAAGTTGAAATAACTTATTTCCAAATTCCTCTCTAAAAAAATACACAATTGGGCACTGCTGTCAGTGTTGTTTTCAGTTGTATATCATTTGTTCAGTCCATCTAGGTGAATTCAAATCAAAATGATTCATCAAATGTTCTTTTAACACTGTGGTTAAATTAAGACTTCAGTTAATTTTTGAAGGCTATCTGAGTCGAGGAATTCTGTTCAGGCTTCTTTTATTGCAGCCTTGAGATGTACAAGGAATATAAGGAAAATCTTTTCCAAAAGCATTTTTCCTTGGCAACTTCAGTACTCTCCTCCTGTGAGAAAGCTTTTCCTGGGCTGTTCAGAGTTTTAGAACTTTCCGGCCATGACTTAGTAAAATAAACCTGTGGTAGATCTCCAGCACTGCTTTCAATTTACTTTTGCTGCCTCATTATTGAAATCTGAAAACTGCAAAATCTTCAGTCATCTGTTACCTGCATTTCCTCTGATGTCCAAACAGGCATTTTACTCTTTAACATGAAAACGTTTCCAGTTTGCATCCCAGAAAGACAGAAAGGGGGAGGGAAGTGGGGGTTCTTTTCTGGCAGGTTGTCTTTCACTAGAGAATTTTGCACTCTGGAAGATGTAAATCAGAGCTGGATAGCATTATCTAGGTGTGGTGTACTGGAAGATGAGCAAGGGTGAGGGTTATGAAAATGGCCTTACAAAAGAGAAATTAGCTTTTTAACAGCTGTACTCTCAAAGTTGTTAGAAGTCTTTAAATTCTCCATTGTCTGACTTAACAAATCTGTTCTCTTTAGTCACTTCCAGTCTGCAGTAGAAATTGTTGATAAACTATCTGAACAAAAACTGTGTGTGCCAATTCGTTTTGTAACGTACAACTTGTAAGGGCAGGCCTTACTGCTGTGATTACCTCTTGGTTTTATGACTCTGTTTGTTCAGCTCACTGACTGTTGTGCTTTTTGTGTGTGAGTGTGTTCCCTAGTGGAATATGGTGGAGAGCAGTGCTCAGCACTTAGTGTATTATCCAGCTCACGGCAGCTGATACACAGAGCTTGCTGAAGTAACCAAATACTTCACTTTCAGCTTTTTGTGTGCCAAGCACTGATTTATATGCTCTGCTCTCTGCATTGTGACTGGTTAGGTAGTCAGTAGAACATGGAGATTAATCAGGAAGAGCATGCTTTGACATTTTGTTAATGGGAATTACATTATTAAAGTTGAATTGCTGAAAAAGTTTGGATTCTTGCACTGGTTCTTATTTCTTCTGACCTTCAAAGAAGAATTACAGGACTTGACATAACTCCCACTTCACAATTTTTGGGTCATATTATTAGAACATCTAAGTAACATCATTTGGATTTGATAAGTATTTAAGCAAGTAAAGTAGTTAACTTTCTATTCTGCATCTCTTAAAATTTAGGAAGTGGAACAGTACTGCTACTCTTCCCAGACTCTTGTTTTCTCTAGTTACTTAAAGTGCGTATTTCTCTCTGCCTTTTTCATAAAAAGCTCCTCTCAGAAAACTTGACACAATTCACGTGGCAGTGCCTCTTTCACAGTTGTATAAAGGAATGTCTAAGTCTCAGCCCCACATGTGCCATAATGTTAAATCCATAGATCACCCAGTCTGGACTCTAGCCTGCTCTGCTGATGTGCTGTGTCTCCTTGGGTAAGTTATGTAACCTGTTTGCCATTATGAAACAGATACCTACCTACCTCACAGGGTTGTTGTGAGGCTGCTTTAGTGATTAAAGTGCTTTTGGCACCTGGTTAAAAGGTGCTACAGAAATGTGAAAATAAATCCAGTTTAATACCCTATGATCCCATAGGCCCAGCTGTCTGTTGCTATTTCCTTTGTCTCTGACTGAACCATCTTTTAGATACAGAAAGACCTGATAATGCTTTTCATGCTCATGAAAGAACATTTACTTTACCAGTGTCCTAAATACTTCAGTAGTTCTGAAGCAAACATTTGAAGTTGTTATTTTTTTCTCTGCTAGTGTCCTTTAAAAAGTCACCAGGTTGAAACTCCTCTTAGGCACATCTATTGAACTGTATTTGTGTATTTGCAACATTTTTTAAATAATCTAAGGAATTTTTAGTTCCAGTTACTCTGAATGGAAACTGTCCTCTGTAATTGTCCTGAATGCTTCAGGCCAATTCACACCACACCTTTTATCTTTTTTATTGAGAGTACAGCATTATATCCTGGTCACTTTGAACATGTTTAGTAGGGGTTAAAAGGTTGCCATAATTAAAGACATGAAAATCATATCCAGAAAACAGTATTGACAAGTAGCCCAAGTCTAGAAACAATAAATACAAAGCTGGTGACATGCATGTAAAAGGTTTGGCTGTTAACAGGTATTTTTTGTCTTGCACATTTTGCAAGTAAGACTCCTGTGTTATTGCTTGTCCTAAAGAAATGCAACCAGATATATTTGTTTAGATAACTTCTATTTCATATGGACACTTTGACTTTTAAATGTCTTGGTAACAAACCAGATGCTGTATGAGGACTCAAGGGGTGGTACCACAGCTTAGGGTTGATTGTTTTGCATTTCATCATATGCAATACATCAGTATCTTTAATCCATGTAATTCACACTGGTGTGGATACTAGTCAGAATGTATCATTTAACATACTTGTATATGAAAAATGTAAATAAAACCATTTAGAAAAATGATTGTTTTTGTTTAAAATGTCTGTGTTTCTTCGAAGCATTTTCTTCCCCTGTTTTACTTTAGTCTGGTTATGAATTCAGAAAAGAGAATGTTCTACATACCACCAGAATTATTCTGCTTGGGGAAAAATGGGAGCTGACTTCTGTCAGGATGAAGTTGGAGTGATCAGAAGTCAAAGTAGAATAGACTTCTTGACTGAGATTCTGTTTAGGGGTACTTTCAGTTGAAAATATTGTGTGTATCACCAGGTGATCTTAGTGAAGTTCTTAATGGAAGGCATTCCCATGATAATCCATGTCCACCCCACTAGCCAGCCACATTTCTCATGGTAAGCTTCTGCTTTGAGAAACTGCTGTACAGGTGCTCTGTACGAATACTCATATTGCACGGTCTTGACTACCTCAGTCTGAGAATTTCAATCTTTTTTACAACTGTATTATTTATGATCTTTTCTTATTCATGTGTGGACTTGTTCCATTCCTGTTAATAAATGTTGTTCTGTCTGTGTGATTATTGTAGACTTGCACTAGAAAGTGAATGCACCTTCTTTCCTGTCTCTTCTGCTCAAAACGTCAATGCGGGTGTGTACATCTTGTATAGTTGCCTGGGTCCCACAAGCTGTGTAATATCAGAAAGTTGCCCACATACTGACATTTGTAGTTTAAGAAGATGCCTAGGGTACAATGCTAGGGTTTCTTCATAATTCTATTTTCTGTATTGGATCATTAAAAATACTATGGGGAAGTTATAGGAAATTCTTGAAGTGGAAGTGATGCCTAATGAAGAGATTACTCTGAACCCTCTTCTATAGTGTGTTGCTTTTTACACATGAATAAACACAAACTGCTTCCTGTTCTGTTGTATTTTTTCCATGTGGGGTAACAAATATATCCCTGTTAGACATGTTAGCTATGTACTCTTGTTTACAATGCTTCTGAAGTCTCACTTTCAAATGTAACAAGGACAGTGAAAACTTACTGTGTGCTTTCTTTTGTTGAAGTCATTTGTTGATTTCTTGTTGATATTTTGAGGTGGGAATCTGTGTGTGTCAGGTCAGGCACAAACCTGGGCTTCTTATGTCTGAACCTGAAAGAACCAGAAGTAAAACCAGAAGTTTCTTGCGTACCCTGTATTTGCTGTGAATTGGTTCTCCATCTGCTTGGGAGAGGGAAGCTATAATAGTAATTTCTGATTCTTTTCTGCATCTCTGCCAGCTGGTTGAGTTTCCTGATGTTCTTTATTCAGATTTTGAGAAGTGTGATGGTTGAGAGAACACTTTCCATTAAACCTTTTCTGCTAGTGCTACTACATAAAATAATATGTGGCTGTTTGCTGCAGAATGTCTTTACAGACTGTGGAGAGGCTTTGAGTCGTGGCTGGGGTGAAATCCAGTGACTTTTCTTAGCCGGGAGGTCTGTGGAAGGAAGCCCTTCCCCATGGCATTCCTGTGTTCTGTTAGTGCCAGTAGTCTTCATTTACAGGTGTGCATTGTGTGTCCCTCTTGTTTTTCTCTTGATTTTTCTCACTGGTGCTTCAGTGTGATAGGTGCTCCCTCTCCAGTGACAGTGTTGGACTTCTCCAGTGGCCTGTTGTGTACCTAATGGCCTATGAATTTTTTTTTTAGTTTCTTACATAAAACAATTCAAAACTGAGAAGGAATAAGCATTGGTCCCATAACTGTATAACATTGTATAGGTAGCATTTGCTTTGTGCACATTATATACATGTAGTTAACTACACATGAGCAAATCTTAGAGTAATTTGAATCTGATCTGTATTGGGGTTTAGCTGGTTTGATAATGACATATATTCATAATACAAAATCATGGGAGTGTTTCCAGGGTTCATTGGAACGTCATAAATGTTACATTTTGAGGATAGGCAGATAAGTAGAAAGGTGTTCTTTTTTAATTGAGTTTATGCACACTTTTCAGGAATAACTACTCTGGAGTGGAGTCCTGTTGCATCTTTAAACAAGACTGTTTGCTAGACCTCAGTGTTAACCTGAAGTGTAACAGCTGGGCTGTCTCTGTTCCCATAAAAGCAGAGTGGACAAGCCCTGTGACCAGGGCTGTGCATTAATCCTAGTTTGCACCAGTGCAGTGAGCACACACTGCTGATCTGTTGGCAGGTGCTGGGCTCGAGGCTTTCATAGCTTTGATGTCTCTCACCTACTCCAAAAGGAGAAGAGTTGGTATGCTGAGGATGTGTGGTAATTTTACTCATGCTTCCACCCTGGCTCTGAGTTTCAGCGAAACAGCTTGTACATATGTTTAAATTACATCGTTTTTATCCTTAATTCAAACTATTCCTCTAAATCTAAAATTTGAAAAGTTTAGCATTGTGATGGAGGATCAAGTGTCTATGTCCTTCAATTCCTGTAATATATCTGGATGAAACTTAGAGATTCTAATGAGGATAAGCTATTCTGTCCAGTTCTTCATGGTTTGCATTAGTGCTTAAAGCAGAGAGTCAGAAATAACCAGTATGTGAAACTAGAACAAGAAATTACTGTCCATTCTTGCTATAAACAATCTGATACTTCTGTATTGGATTTTGTGAGAATGAATACATTGCTTAAAATACATTTCAAGTCTTGCATTTGAACTAAAATAATGCCCAGTTTTTCAGTTTATAATATTTTTTATGTCCATACTGCAACAAAGTCAACTTCCTTCAGCTGTTGTTCACCCTCAAAGTATAGGTTTTCAAACACGGTTTTTTACTGTTTGCACAAAATAAAAATGAACTCTCCATTTGAAATTTAGATTTGCAAAAATGGGGTGGCAGGTGTGTGGTTTTATATGTGCTGTCCTGCAGATAAAACAGATATGAAGTTAGCACGTGAGCTAACTTCATTGTGTTCAGTGGAACTGCATTTAAACATCAAACTATGTTTAAAGTGTTCTATTAATTTAGGATTTTGATTATTTTTTATGGTTAAATGCAGACTTTTATTATATATTCTATGCCTGTGGATTCCTCTGGAACCTCTCAGACTATGTGTGTGCATCTATGCTCATTTGTGTATATATATGTTTAGATAGTAAGGTCACACAGCGTAAATAATATTTTTAAATCATGGAGTAGAAATAGAAGTGGGCGAGCTTATCAGTGCAAATTGTCTACAGGTAGTTTACTCAGGCTACCTAAAAGTTTACAGGTACTTAGAAAAATAATGTATGTAGAATATATTTAGAATTTCAGTGAAAAGGATTTTATTATCTGCAGCTTCAGTCTGAGTGCCGAAACGTGACTTGGTGCTGTATGTAAAGCAGTGGGAAAATAGAGCTGGATTTCCTCTTGATTTTTAGTGTCTTGAACCCAGTATTGGCCTGCCTCTTCTCCATTGCTAGCTACCCATCACAGTGCTGGTTTTGTGTGTTTTTATGGGCAGCTGCAGGAGTATATTTGGTGTAAGAATTGGCCGTATCTTTGAAGGTGTGCTTGCAGTTCATCTTCGAGATGATGAAGAGGTCCCAAGAGGCCTTGGCAAGAAGCTGTCACTGCACAGCTCAGACCTGTTCTTGCCGTGCCATCATTCCACTGACCATTTCACATGGGGCAGCAAGGGGACTGAGGGGAGATTCCCTAGTAATGAAATGTAACTGCTGATTTGATCTGAAAAATAAATCTCAAATTAGTCCCACGACAAACTTTTTAACATTGTAATTACTGCAGAAGAAATCTGGTACTCTTGGTATCTCTAAATTATGCTTATGCAGTTGAATAGCTGCTGGTTAGCAGTGGTGTTGCATTTGTGAAGTGTGCAAGCTCATTTAACAGCCTGTGATGGGCACTATATTGTAGGAATAGTTCTGAATTAATTTCTTTTAAACTTGCCCTGAAACATGGTTTAGTTAGTCTTTATAGGTTACTCTTTCACACTGTATTGCAGATACTTAGAAGATTGCATTACAGTGTGCAGGAGCTTGAGGTACAAGCAGCCTTGCTATTGGTGTTAATGCAGCAGGGGCTATAGAATGATGGTAATTTAATATATGTTGGCTTGCAGCTACTTTGAGGTGTTAAGCATTTCTGATGTACAATTAATACAAGCTGAAGATGAGTGACAGTGAATAAGTTTACAAAAAAATTGCTTTTGTGACACATTTGCTTTTGGAAGCTTAGCTTGCAGTTTTCCTTCCACCAGCTATGTCAATTGACCCCTTCCCAAGCTTTTAATTACTGGCATTGCAGTAATTGATAGTTTTAGTTACAAGCAGTCTACTTTGGAAGTGTCCCTGCACAACCTGACAGTGCTGACAGGTTCACACATAAAGAAACATTTCTTTCATCCCAGATCGGAACAGCAGGCCCTACACTGAGTGTTAGTCCAGCAGGTTTCATTTCACAGGAGGAATTTTTTCCTTCTGGTCCTGACTGACTGTGGCTTTAGGAATTTTAAATTCTGCCTGATTTCAGGATTGTGCTAGATATTCTTACTCCATGTGATGATGGCCGATAGTGACTAGGAGAAAGTACAGTTCATTTATAATAAAGAATGTAAAGTTCAAATGGACTGGTTGTAAATAGACAGAGATAAATATTTAAAAGCACACATAGGTGCCCTGGAAAACTCTGCTAGCTATTTATTTCTTTGTACAAATGCACTCTTAAAATAGTCCCTAATTGTTGGTCCAAGTTACCTGAAGAAGTGCGGTAGGTGGAAGCTAAATCCAGAGGAGGGTCTCCATCCCTACCCCACCCCCTAAGAAAGAAGTTGCTGCCTTGGCACCTTACTTGCCCATGACTGTTATCCACCAGCTACCATTCCCCAGGGGAATGTTATCAGTAAATTTAGCTTGACTGAAATTCTGCACAGAAGTACTTGAGCAGGATGGGCAGGCACCTCAGAATATTCCACAGTATTTGCTCTTGATAAAATATCATTGCTTGTAAGCCTGAGCAGGAAACAGACTGTATGATTTGTTGTTAAAGGATAAAACTTTAAGTTTTCCCACATAAGATGTGATTAAACTTGAATCAGGCCTTGCTTTTTTGGGGAGGAATTGAATTTCAGATTGATAGGCAGAAGCACATGCTTTTTTGTATGTATACAGGATGGATATTAAAAGGGAAGTACTGTGGAACTTTAAAATTAGCTGACAGACTTGAATTCAGGAATATTTTTCTGACACTAAGCAAATGGAGGTGGGTTTCATGCTAATAGTCTTAGCTGTTAAAAATAATTACTGTTGCATTATCAGCTATTTACAAAAGAAAAAAGGCACTAAGTTAGATGTAACATATTTAGTTGTCATTTTACTGATGTTCCCAAAATTTGGGTTTGCCCCTAGAAAAGTTGTGAATAAGGTCAGCTGTGGGTTTTTTTTAATTTGCCAGTGAGAAAATTACTGATGTTTGCAAATAATTAAGTTTGATAATTTTGGTTGATCTTTTGTCTGAGTCAGATAAAGACTCTGCACTGAAGAGGTGTCAGTTAGACTTCTAGCAGTCTGTCGTTTCTGCACAAGCTTCACAGTCAAATATTTTTCACTGCTCTTGGAATGTACCTTTCTGCCTCTAATGCATAGAAATGTTGGGCAATGGCTGAGCTGCTGTAGCTGCTTGAGCCCTGAGGTAGTACCTGTGTTTGCCTCCCAGGCTGGCAGAGTTGCTGTAACTGGCTAGAAAATGCTGGTTTTCACCTGTGAGCAGAGACTTCTGCTGCAGTCAATACTGGAACTGAGTTCTCTTCTTAGGTGCTGGCTGATGCAGTCAATCACAGAGGTTTTGCAGTGATGCTTCACCCTCTTACTGAGCCTTCAGAGTGGATTTTTTAAGCCTCACCAGGATGAAACGCACCCAAACCCAGCTGAGCACCATTGCCAAGCACCGTTCTCTTCCAAAACTGGGCTAAAGTTTGGACCTGGGTAGATCCACACCTTTCCTTGGAAATCTTGGCTGCCTTACTGGGAGCTGTACCATCTCAGTTTTGAGGGCTTACATTAAGTTATGGTAGCAGGTCTCTGTTTCATACTTAGTTTTGTACTTAGAATATTTTCTGCCAGTGCTGGAGGTTATCGGTTAAGCCACTGTGTTAGTTATGTATCACTTTTACAGAGTGCTTTGCTTTTGTCATGTGCTTGGTGGTTTTATATCAAACCTGCTCTTGGCATCCTAGCTTCAAGCAGCAAAATAGAAGAAAAAAGATCTTAGGATTTCTGAGATCCCTCGTGTGCTTCTAAGCAAATTAAATTATCTGGGCACCTGCATAGCGTTTTTAACACTGTGCTTTAATTTTCTTTTTGCAGGCATTTGCAGCATTCTGTAATGCAGGTGCTGTCTGAATGTATTCTGTATTTACATAACTATGCACCTAGCCTAGGAGTCAAAGTCAAGTCCTGATAGTCTGAATCAAGTAATTGCCTGCTGTCCATCTGCTGCAGAGGCTCTTTTCTGCAGAAGGTTTTAGAACACTACCATGGCCTTCTGAATGATCAGTTAGAGCAGAAAAGCCCCAAAATGCTTCATTAGAGGGATAACGGAGAGAAGTCTCAAACTGAACAAATGTCTGCTGTCCCAAAACAGCAGTTCCCTACAATGTGTCTCATTTTGCATGGCCAGCACTTGGTGGTGGTGGGGTGCAGAAGAAAACACATTTTTCCCTGTGAAAAGCAACAGAAAATGAGATTAGTAGTACCAAACAGGGCTTTACTGCAAAGAAGCCATAATTGTTCAGTGTTCTGTAGGAAGGGGGGCAGAACTGTCAGCAGTATCTCTTTGTTGTGTACAGGTGTCTGTAAAAGTAGCACATTTTTGGTCAGTAAGCAGGTGTTCTTTCTAGCATATGGGTCAAGGCTGACCTTTCTTTGGCAAGGCTAGGGGTTTACCTGTGCCACTTTCTTTTCACTACTCCAAAATCAGAATCTTAAGCTTAAATACATGACTGTAACTCCTGGTATTTCCTCTCACTATACTGAGAGGGGGATAGGTGGGACAAAACAGGGAGGTCAGTTGTGTTCAAACTCTGTTTAGGCTACAAGGGCTGTGAGTTTCTGTACTGCTTTTATGATGGTCTTCTGCATTTCATCTTCCTCCTTAGAGGTGAAATAAGCTGCAAATGTGCTAATATTCATTTCCCATGCAGCCTAGGAAGGTGCAACTGTTACATGGAAATCTGACATCAGAGCAGCTCTTCTCTCTGCTATCCCAACACTAGTGAACTTCAAATAGGAACATAATGAATTGACTTTACAAGTCTTTTGTCTTAAGAGTGCAGCTGACTTAAATGGGATTTAATCCTATAATTCTGATAGCACAGAGTGTATAGGAAAATGCCTACAAACAAACAGGAACCAACCTCACATAATGTGTCAGTCATTTTGAGTTGACTGTAAAATTAAGACTTCGGTGTAGAGCTAACCCCTCTCACCTTTCAGTGGCAATGTCACCTGCATTTTATTTCTAAAGCATGGGAATGTGTAATCTGTTTTATTTTCCAACTTCAGTGCATCTCTCTGTAGCCAGTTATTCAAGTGTGAATTCACTTACTATGTTACCTAAGCAGTAACGTCAACTCATACTTTTAAAAGTGGCTATACAAATATTTTTGTCTTGATCCCATTTTTTGAATAAAGGGACTATTCCCATGGATGGAAGTTGAGCAGGCTTAGGTATAATCCTTTGAGGGCATGAAGCTGAAATTTAGGGAAAGAGAAGAGGAAATTACTTTAAAAACTCTACTTGTACAGTGTTTAAGGGGAAAAGCACTTAAATATTCTAGAAACTTGAGGGCTTTGTAATACATGCAGTCTCATTAGCTAGGATAGTAATTACACTCAAATTCAGCTATTCTGGAAAGAGGATCCAGAGTAGTTATGCAGAGCCTATCCATGAGAAGTTTTTGGATCAAGTTTTTACCAAAAAGATTTGCATTGTTCATGCAGTTTTGTATTAGGTTGTTGGTGATCAGTCCAGCTGTGGTAACTAGATATTGAGGACACCCTACAGTAAAACTCCTATCTTGAAGGAAACTATTTTACCACTGAATGCTGTTTTTATAATGAATTCTGTTTTCAATTCATGGCCAAAAGACAGAAATCTGGTTGTTTAATTCTGTGATTGACTCTTCAGATACAGTCTTTCCTTTCCTAATATTAATTTCATATTATAGATGAGATTTCTTGGTAGCTATGATTAAGAATATGCATTCTCAAAGAAGACGTGGGGGAATTTCCTTGATTTCTGACAGACGTGGAAGAGTTTTGATGAGGGCAGCTGCCTATATTAGAAAAATAACTTCAGCAGGAATACTTCATTAATGTAAATCAAAAGCAGCTAAGTTATCATGTGAGGCAGATTATTATCCTAGCTTAGTAAATGATTGACATAATCATGTTTCTTAATGATTTCTTAGGAAATCCATGGCAAAGCCAGGAACCACTTTCCTTCTTGTGAAGATTCTTTTCATAGCACTGCAGTTGAACTGTGCTTGGTTTGGGTTTGGTGGGTTACCTTGGGTAGGGTTTATTTTGTAATGCAATGTACGATATACAACATCTTGTCAGCTGAAATCGATGCTGGGATGCAATTGCAGAGAATTACTTGTGCCTGAGCATTATTCTGCACTATTAACTTTGAGATTTCTGATTTGTGGTTTCCTGTGATGAGACAGCTGACTCGTGTGGTCAGACATGAGAGCCCTTAGGCACCTCTGGAGGCTGAAGATCAGTCTAATGGTTTTGAGAACCATTCTCTGGGCCATTTCTGCTACAAATTATTGGAAAATTATTCTTTATGTTCTAAGAACAGAGGCAAAATATTAAGAACAATTTGTTCTCTGCTAACGAGCCAAGCTGGTCCTGTGCTAATATTACAAGAGTAAGAAGATTATGCTGTGTGATGTAATTACATCTGCTAGTACCATTTTTTACTCTTTGAATAACCTATATTCCCTTTCCTTAGGAGAATTGCTTGTTTGACTAGCTTTACAGGGGAGAGCCTTTATGAGACGAGTTCCATGCTAGAAAACACGAGCCATTAAGGCATGGCCACTGAATAAATTTGACCACTCAAAAGGGCAGCAGTTCTTTCTCGTCTTAAGATATCTTCATTTGAGCTGTCAGCCCTTTTTGCTAAATCACTGTGGAGGCTGCTGTACAGATGTGTAGCTTTTTAAAAAATTGATATTCCAGAATCTCTTTAAGAAGTAAGATCTCTTTGAAATTGTAAATTGTTCAGGTGTACTATTAATGTATGCTTGATGAATGAACAGAGATTTCTTCCATAAAAATTCTTATTACTTGATAGCCATATTTTACTAAAACAAATTCTCTTAAATACTGTAATTGACAGTTTGAAAAAGTATGCTTGTCACTCTTTTCTGCCCTTTTATGCAAACCCTTCTGAAAAGAATGTGTCAAAACTCTAGGCATGTGATGAGTATAGTGAGAAATTATAGAACTATAAACCTGATAGGGAACTCAGTGCCCCCTAAAACACCCCATTTTCCCCAGCTATAACCTCAAATGACATAGTAAGCTGCCACTTTGTTAAAAAACTTGAGGATAGCAAAATGAAAACGGGAAGGATTTTTTTTAAAAATAGCTGTACATTACTGTAATGGGCACTGATTTCTTATAGACATGAAAAAACACAATGATTTCAAATTAGGAGTCTTAATAAATTAAATCTTAGGTTGGAGCCTTGGAAGGTGTGAGATGTGTGTAGTGGAACAATTGGCTTTTTTCCCCCTAGGTGGTGATGCCTCACATACCCTTTATGCCATGTAATCTGTTGCAGTGGTCTGATCCCTGCCTTCTTTTTAGTGTTGCAGGGAATTTCCAGCTTGGACTGTGGAGTAGAGCCTGTCTGGTGGCACTGGCAGACTGCAGTGGATCTGCACTACTCAGATAATAGGCACTGGTGCCTATTATTTTATTAAATCAGCTGAAAAAAGCATTAGAGGAGTGCCTGTGTCCAATTCCATTTGCCCTGCTGAGGGACTGTTCTTTTTTGAAAAGCAGTTAAGTAGACAAAGGGTGTAATTTGTCTGATTTTACAAATTGGGGATCTCTAGCCCAATGAGGCGGGCCAAATACCTTGGCTTTAGGCTTCCCTCTTAATGTAACTTTTTAACTTCAGTGATCTGACCAACAGATAAGACTGCAAATCTTTAATTTAGCTCATTGCATTTTGTCCTGTAAGAGATTCTCTTGCAATCCATGGGTGCTATATGTGCTTTTGAGTCCTATAATTTGAGAGTTACATAATAAAAAAATTAATTCTAGGAGGAAAATCACTGCTGCTTTGCATACTTCCTAAGAACTGCAAAGGATCCCAGTAGATCTGTGAATGTTAGCTATCCAAAAACACATCCTGGAACATCCCACTTCTTCTGTAAAGTACAAAAGACATTGCGAAAGGAATGAGAAGCAGAAGTGAACTAAAGCTAATAGGAAAAACCAGAATGCCGAAGTTGGGAAAGAAGCGAGTTTTCAGGGGTGTGAATGTGGGGTGGTGTTTTCCACTGTGGCTTAAGGGGAGTGTGAAATTGAAGAGGAAATTACAAGCCATGAGGCATGTTGAAAATTGACTTTTCATTAAAATGAGATTGAGAATCTGTTATGAAGTAGAATCTGGCTAGAATATAGTGGGTGCTTAGCATTTGTGAATTACTTCATATAGCTGTTATTACATTCCATTTCATAATGGGCAAATTGCCTAAATAAGAAAGGTAATGGTTTTCCTGAGTTGGAGAACATAATGAAGAATGGGTAGAAACAGCAAGGACAAAAAGCTGGCAGTGCTTATGTGGGCTGTATATCTGGGAGCTTCATCAAAGGACAGCCTGTTCAGTAGACTCACAGGAAAAGAACACAAGGAGCAGTTTCCTTCTTCACCTCCAATTTCTCAGCAATTTTTTAAATGTCGGGGCTGTAGGGTGGTAAAGTAACAGAGAAGTGACACTGTCTGTCTTTTTGTTTTGAAGAGCATAGAGTGTGCTTTTCATCATGACTTAAAAGGGCTGTTTGTGCAGCTTCACTCCACTGCTAATCTGTGAGAGATGTTTGCAGTAATGGGGCTCAGTTAGTCAGGAAAAATAGCAGTGCAAGTAATAACAGGTGGGTTTGGTGTTTAAACATGACTGCAAATTGGGGTGGGGGATATGTCTGGGGTTTTTTTAAATGAATATTGTGTTCTGGAAAGAAAGTAAAACTCCAAAGCAAAATGAAAGTGATAACAGTAGGGTGCTGCAGATAGGAAGAAAGAGAAAAGACACATGAGAAATTGCTTCTTTTTTATAATGAGATTAAAAACAAAAGTGATGTATTTGATGTCTGAAATAAATGAAGTAGGGAGTGAATCAGTGATTGCAATTCAGAGTCATTCTCCAATCAGAAAAATCACTGAAAAGTTTTGTCACTGCAGGTTATTTTTTTTAAGGCTGCCTATAAATAAATATTTCTCTGCACACCCTCTATTTAGTCTTTTGAGAGTGGTGCCTAAAAATTATGTATTTTTTTTCAAAATATTAACATGAAGGAAGGCCCTCCCTGCAGGACCAAGAAACCAGCATTTTTTGTAAGGGGGTAGAGGCAGATGCTGCTCCTGCAGATTTGTCTAGTTGTAAAAAATTTAATCAAATTGCCCTAAGGTGTAAACCAAAGCACAGCTGCTATTTTTAGTAGCTCTGCCTCAGAGCTCTTACTTGTTAGTGAAGCATTTGCTCTTTACACTAGAGCAGGTATTTAGGAATTAGATGGGGTAGGTAGTTCTTTTATATTCCAAACTATATTATTAGTAGCAAAGTTTATTTACTCCAGTGCATTAATCCTTCATCATTTCTAGATCAGTGTTTGCTGTAAGTAACAGAGAGGCTAACAGGATATTCTCAGGCCTTGTATTACTGCCCTTCTGGAATGCAGTTTGCTCATACCTAATATATATATATTCATATATTTGTATGGATTGATTCTTTCCCTGATGCATCTGAAAATTAAAGGTACTGGGTCTTTCAGTCTAATAGATTAAACAAAAAGACATCTTCCACTTGCAGATTTTTTAAATTGGTCATTATTTGTTTACATAGTTTTTCATAATTAAGAATTACTCTTAACACTGTTTAACTGGCATTTCACACTCTTCTTTTGCACCCTTTTCCAAAGCCTTCTGCTCTCAGCTGCTCCCTCACCACCCTCAGGTGCAGCTGGGTGCCTTTCTTCCCCAGACTTGCAGATAAATCTAGTTTTATGTTTGCAGTTTCGGAAATAGCCTTTTCAAGTCTTCAGTCTAATTTTTGCAGTTAGTCAGTGAGGGAGGTGTTCAGGCAGAGATTCTCCAGACTGCTGCCTCTGAGGAGAGATGTTGGTAGAGTGTGTTAACTTGATCTGCTTTGGTTAATTGTTTCTGAAGGCTGCTGCAGGTTTGTTAAAGGCTTGGGGTGATACGGCTGTAATGACAATTTTCAAGAAGTTAAGAGAATGAGGAACAGTGTTGTATATTACTGCCCATTCTTGTGGTGGCTCTCTGTCTCTGCCCTGTCCCCATTTCCTGCTACCACTTAGCTCGTTAGGAAAATTGCTGCCCTTCATTTCTTAATTGTCTTTTTTCCTGTAGACGGGACCACCTTTTTCTGTTGGAAATGGTCATGTGGCTCAGAATTTTGCTATTAAAAGTCAGCTTTTTTACTGTCTGTTCAGTAAGTGCCTTTTCAACTATTTTTGAGTGCAAGATGTTAACTGGCAATTGGATTTACAGAACTGCAGCTTTGCTTCATTAGCAGAGCCAGTATTCTCAGTTATTGTGAAGTTTTTTATTCTTAAAAACTCTGAGCAAATGGAAAGTGTATCTAACTGTAAATATAGTGTATGTGACACCTCAGAGATCATGAGGATCAGGAAGCTGGTAGAACACTGGGGCAGGCTTCCCAGAGAGGTGGTCCATGCCCAGAGCCTGGTGGGGTTTAAGTGTCGTTTGGACAGTGCCCTTTCATGAGCCCTGAAGTGGAACTGGATGATCAGGGTAGGTTCCTTCCAACTGAAATATTCTTAATTTTCCTCAGAAGCAGATTGCAAAATAGTGGTGATTTTCCCCCCTCTACATTACAGCTATTACATTTACATTTACATTATTTCTACATTACAGCTGTTTTTCTGGGAGCTGTGAGTGGATCCTGTTTTTTCACGTGATATATCTAGTGGAAGCAACATGACTTTTAAATTTTGATCCCATGGTTCTGGAAGTTCTAGAAATAGTCCTTGTAAATAGTAGTTGGAGGCAATTAATTTAGAATAGTTTTAATGAACTTTTGAAATCCCATTTTATGGCATACTTTGAAATTGAAACATAACCAGGTGAATGTGAAAAGTTACAGTTCTGAATGAAAATATATAGAATCTCATCTTGCTGCCTTTTGAGAAAATGAGTTTTCCCATGGTCAGAGTACTCTATCTCTTCCTTGCAGGCTTTACTACTAGCAAGATAAAAGCTGTATTTTCACAGGGAATATTAAAACTCTGAATGAAGACAGCAGAAATACTTAATAATTCAAACCTTATCTGGTACAAATTGTAGCAAAACAATATATTACAGAAATTACATCTGCAATCACGTGCTAATCTATTTAAATAAAGGATTTGGAATATCTGGCACATATGAAATACATGCTTTGTTCAGCATACATAAAATAAGTTTTGCATCCAGTTATTTAGACGGTGATAGTCCAGCCTCCTTGGGTTAATGACCATGGGGAAGTGCAGTGCTAGCCCTGCCTTTTCCCTGCATTTCATGTGCTTGTGTTGCTGTTAGCAAAGGCCATTGCTGTTCCTTGACCTGTAAGAAAATGAATTTGTCCCATTAAGTGCTCACACAATTAGTCACTGACTGGGAGCCTCAGCAAAAAGCTGAATGTGCTGAAGACAGAACAGAGAATTAGCATCTCCATCATTTCAGAGATGCCATTCCTTTGAGGTGGTCTGAACAGTTTGAACTGCTGTGGTCTCTGGCCTGTACTTTGGAAACAGAGAAATGTGAATGTAGTTTGTTACGTCCGCAGTTCTGTACTGCTTGAGATTTAAATTGCACCCCACTGTGCTTGATAGTGGGGAGTTGATTATTTCACCCTAATTAAAAAAAAAAAAAGCCAATAGTCAACACAAATGGATTCAGTGATGGTAAATTTTATGTAGTCTGATTATATTTTCAAGATGTTAATTTTATCTGATACTCAGTCAGGTAACTGTCAATGAATATAGGTCTTTCACAACGAGTTCCCTTCAGTTGACAAACAGAAGCAGTATTTCCAGATACTACATATATTTAGACTCTGGTTGTAATTTTGTACTGTGAAACAGATGTTGTGTATCTCGTTTTTTTTAAAAAAAAAACCACAATCAAACACAAACATTAAGGATAGTGCATGCCTTTCAGAGTTTGTAAGAAAACAAAATCCTCAAAAAAGTAGCAACCATGTAGCTGTGGCATTTCTTTCTCTCCCAGTTTGTCCCTCATCAGTCTCAGGGGTGCAGTGTTTCTCTTCAGGTCCAAAAAATATCTGAAAAACCTTGGAGAGTATGCAGGGGCAGTGGGGGCAGTAAAGAGAGCAAGAGGATCTGCCTCACCAAGGGTGGAGCTGAAGGCAGTGAATAAGGGAACATCAGATTTTCTGCTGGAGAAATTTTTTTTTTTCCCCCTGGAAAAATAACAGTTGATAGAAAGAAAATGGAGTTGGGTTATAGAAATAAATCAAACCATGTTAGTCCTTAATTATCACGTACTAACAGTGCTTCCTTAGGAGCTTGATGGAAAGGTTAAAATAAAACCTGAAAAGGTTGAAGTAAAACAGGGATGCTTTGTAGGCTTGTGTTGCACGTTGCCAGACAACTAGAACTAGTTTTAAGTCTCTAGATTAGTAAAATCACTTGCCTTGCATAATCATGAATGATTCATATGTCTTGTAGAAGTCTCTTTAAAGGGATGAAGTGCTGTGTAATTTATGGATTAGGTTTTGCCCTTCAGTGTTTGTGAAGCTCGTTATAGTGAATTACATTGTGTATTCTGGGAAGAAATTTGACTCATATTATGAATTCATCTTGTACAAAGATGATACGGTAGTGACTTAAATTTCTTATTGGAGCATCAAATCTAAAGTTACTTTTCTAGCAAAACAGGTGGATTTTCTCCTTGTCATGGGCAGAGGAAGAAAGGGTCAGGTGTGTTTTGCTACAGAATGTCCAAGCATAGCTGGTCAGACTGGCTGGTCTTTGTGTATTCTTCAGGGATGGAGGGGAGACACTCATAACATGGATTTTCCCTTGGAGTGAGGCTATCCCTCTGCTCATTGAGTAGGAGGTGGATTTATGGTGGAGCCACTCCTGTGGGTCAGCCTGTGAGGGTTAGACCAGTCCCTTGAATTAAAGTCGGGATAGGAATCCAGGCAGCCTTAGAAACTGGAGGATAAGCTGCTATAAATACCTTTATAGTTGACTTTCTGTTTGTCTTTTAAGGACAAAACTACGGTATTAATGTCGGTTCTTCAATGCTTTCCCACGTCTCATCACTGCCTGTTGCAGTGTCTGTCATAGGAGAACCAAGAAGGGTGTGATGGTGGGTCCTGGAGGCAGCCCCTGCCCTCGCTGGGGGTGGACTTGCCCTGAGCCAGGGCTGCCAGGGGGGTTTGCTTGGGAGTGCTGAGCCAAGAAATGCAAACAGATCCCTGCAGGAGAGATGCTTGTCCATTGAGAGACCCAGTAAGCATTGGTCAATATTGTTTTGCTTTTCTTTTTAAACAAGTCCTTCTGCTTGCCAGCCTCCTGACTTCATTGCTACCAAGATTTCTGAATTTTTAGATACCAAACCCCTTGTGTGGATTTAACAAATACGGAGTGCTGACTTGATGTGGTCAGCAGCTTTTCATATATATGATAATCACATAGCAAATATTTTGCTTTGAGTCATAACACATGCAAATAAAGAATATACCTTTTTTTCTTAGCAAAGTAGTTTTCTTTGCAAGGTCTTTGGTTCTGGGAAGTGCATGCAGTCTAATTGTTACATATTCCTTGTGCTCCATCCTTTGATGTTGCCTGGTGACAGTGCTGCCCGGAGCTACTAAACTTGCTGACACTGTTTACCTGGCTACACCTGGGAGGCAAACTCATTTTTTGCCCTGTCTGCTTGCAGCTTTTCGTTCTGAGCTCTTAGAAATTGTTTTTCATCTTGTTACTGAATAACTAGAGGGTGATGCCTTTTGTCAGTGGCAGAGCCATGAATTAATTATTTAATTTTCACAAAAGAACTCATATTATCTCCTATCTCACTCTGTTTAAAAATGAAAATTAATCCTGCATATCTTGTTGAAGGTTTTACTTGAGTTTAAGTACAAGGGAAAGAAGGTGCAGGCAGCTGTCCTGTGTGCTAAGACCGAGAAAACAAAATTCATTTGTTCTTTTTCACTCAGCCAAGGGTAGCCGGAGATTTCAGGGAGTGGGGGGCACAGACTGAGAGCTCTGTCTCTTTAGTGAATCCTTTTCATATTATAAGAGATGCTGAGGGACATGAAAAATTACTGTCAAAAAAGGATGAAGTA
The DNA here is from genome assembly GCA_013400175.1 of Phainopepla nitens. Classification (NCBI taxonomy): domain Eukaryota; kingdom Metazoa; phylum Chordata; class Aves; order Passeriformes; family Bombycillidae; genus Phainopepla; species Phainopepla nitens. The sequence continues at coordinate 394,292 of VXBQ01014514.1, forward strand.
AAAATGTCTTCTTTATATTTTTTTTTTTCCTGGACTATTTGCAAGACACAATTAGGTTTACCTTCCTGCCATCCTGAATTGTGTGGAATTCTTTCAACCTGGGTGGGATACTGCTCCAGTTCATGGTACAGAAACAAGGGTCCAGTCTGCCTTGTGTGCCATTGAAGTTTTTTTTTTTCAATATTATTTCAATTCTCTCATTTTTAACTGATCTTTTTCGGGAGTGAGAGAAATGGGGACGGCTCTTCGAAGGCAGTCAGGCCCGGGGTGTTGCAGGAGTAGAGACACTCAGGAATCAGGAGGCGGGGCGTGCTTATTTTAGATCTCCTGCTCTCCGTGTCTCCTGATGCATCCATTAAAAATTCTGCTCTGCTTTAGAGTGGGAACGATATAAAATGAAATAATGCATCCCTGATGCAAAGGGTGCTGTTTGCTGCCTACACCGTGCTCCTCGGGGAAATGGAGAGGTGCTTGTGTTTCACACCACAATAAAGGCTGGCAATCCTCAAAGTAAACAAAGAGCAATGAGATTCAGAAGGGGAGTTTGATGCTTTACAGAAATGCAACACAGCATAACAAATCCTTATTTCATTAAAGGTGCTTTAATTCAAGGCATCTTTTAAGGGTATTGTTGATTTTCTTTGTGTCATCGGGGTGTGTCTATAGAGATTACCTGGCATGCTACCATAGCTGGAGCTAACAAATCCATGCAGGATGCCACTCTGCCCTCCTCATCAGTCTCATCAGTGCTTTCCTTTGTCCTGTCTGAAAGGCAGCCTGTTAGCTGGGCTCTGAATTTCACCCCCTGCCCTTGTGCTGTGTGTCTGAATGAATGAAACTGCTGCTGACATGTGAGTGTGCTTTGGTCCTTCCTCCGAGGGAGCACCAGGGCTGGGGCAGCTGTGCAAAAAGAGGTTCTCCATGATCGTTATTCCCTTATTCAGCATCAGCACATTGCAGCAAAGTGCACTTTGACAAATGAATATTCCAGTATGATATATTTATTAGCCTAGTAGTTTACGGTATTTTACCCTTAATTTACTAAATCTTGGTCTAGAAGCTCTGATACCTAAATCTGTATCTGCACTGAAGACAACAGTTTCCTTGAAATAGAAGGCTAAGTCTGGGTGTTAAAACCAGAAAGCAAATTTGCCTACTGGTATATTTTGGAATTGAAGAATTAAAAATAGAAATTTAAAAAACCTGCTAATTTTGCAACAAAGTACATGACTTTTGTATATTTAATTATATTTTCACAACGTTATGTGGTGTTTTGGTGTAATTTGTTTAGGCAGACAAGTACAAACTGGAATGCTATAGTACTGTATGAAGAATATATTCCTACTATTCTAAAATAGTTTCTTAAGTGATTTTTTTTTCTGCTTCCCTGTAGATTAAAGCAAAAAATTATGACAAAGTGGAAAAGGTGAGTCATATTAATATATGTAATGTATCTCTATAGCAAGAACAAGTACCTTGTGATTGGGCTAAATCAGATTGAAAGAACGCTATAGCTGTCATTGAATGTGAAACACAGATAAAAAGTGTCACTAAAGTTGACTTCCTGTTGGTAAGCTGTAATCAGTGATGTGTGCAGGGGGATTTCTCTGCTTAATTCTCTCCAGTTCCCTTGCATAGCATGGAGATGCTTTAAACAAGAGAATTAATAGTTTAACTTATTCTTTCTTATAAATCTCAATCATAATTACAAGGGTTATTTAAATTCAATTTGTATAGCTTTAAAAGTAGAAACCTAATTTCTGTATCTGGAATCCTGATCACGTCTTCTTGATGTATTAAACAGTTATTTCAGCGCTGCCTTATGAAGGTTTTACACATTGATTTATGGAAATGTTACCTTTCCTATGTACGAGAAACCAAGGGGAAGCTACCTAGTTACAAGTAAGTTCCCAGAGTTCTCTGAATCATTCTAGTTTTATGGTGAATCTCTTCTTGATTTTTGACCAGGGGATGGAGAGGAACCTGGGTGACAAATCTCTCTAGGGATCTTCTGTCGAAGTGTTGGGGGGTTAGTATATAATCTACATTTAGAAAACAGTAAAGTCTCTTTAATTTAACTTGCTGGATAAAACTGGTTCCTTAGTTTGGATTCCTCCAGCAAGATGGGATAAGAGCAGTGGGGGAGCTGGTGTATCAGTGCCAGTTCCCTGCAGATGGGATTGGTGCTTGAGCCAACCTGAAACACATTTCTTCCTCTTTGACCTTGCCCTCAGCGTCCTGTTGAGTCTCCACAAAATTTAGCACTGGTTCCAGCCGAGACCAGTAGCAGTAAAAGTTCAGGAGTTGGAGGAAGTTTTGGAATGCATAAAAAAGTCATGAAATTTAGAGTGTCAGAATTTTGAGATATGTTAATCTTCATCCCTTTTCAGTTATTAGATTTTGCTTGTTAATATTCCTGTGGGTTGAGTTTCAAAAAATACCAGTGACTTCCAGCATCTATAAACTGTTTCTTCCCCAGCCCACCCATAATTCCTGTGCACTATAATTGGCAAAATGAGTAATGCATTAACAAAGAAAATAAGCAAGGGGTTTTAATTTATTTTTACAAGACTGTTTGGAAACAATTTTGAAAATGTCAGTTTGTTCAGCTTGTCTTTCCTCTGTTTCTCCTGTTAATGTGGTCGAGGAGGTAATAAGGTACTGAAGTGTGTTTGAGTAAAGGAAACTAGGAGAAAAGGTGGGGAGAGAAAAAACCGCTTTCACTGAAACTTGACCAAAGAAGTTCTATAAACATTTTAAATTTGAGGGAAAATACTTTGAATTTGGGAGAAATAAGAAATCATGTGAAGTATTCTGGACAGTTTTCACACAAGGGAGCTACTCCTAATTGTCCCAGCCTTTTGGGGTTCCTGGAGAATTACAGAAAAGTTTGGGGAGCTCTGAGGGGAAAAAAATGAGTAACCATGGGTGCATATGTCAGCTAAGAGGATGTGGAAAGCAGCTGGTTTCTTCTCAACTTCATGTAGTATTTGTGGATTTCCATTGACTTGGGGTGGGCCAGGAACTGTTAAAATGCTGGATTGCCAGCAGTGGATTTAAATAATTCTTGAATAAAACAAACAACCAAAACCCCAAGAGAATCTAAGTATGAAATTTAAAGCTATCTGAATACCAATTTTTGCTCTCAGCTGTTGAATGATATTTCTCATTCCTTGATGTTTGGTTAGAATTTGCTGCACAAAAGAATACTCTTAAATAAAGAATTTTTAAAATACTAAACACTTGCTTTATGGTCTTTGTGGTTCTTTTCCTCAGAGAAAAAATGGCCCAGGCATATGATTTTGCTCTGGATAAGATTGGCATGGAAATCATGTCATATCAGGTATGTTTTCTTAATCAAAACACATTTTATTTCTAACTTTATGACAAGTACAGCTAACCATTGGTTTCACTGTATGTAATATTTTTTCTCACCTAGATCTGGGTGGATTACATCAATTTTTTGAAAGGCGTGTAAGTACCTCAAAATTCACTTTTTTAAGCTGAGTTAATGCAATGCTGATGTTCCTGCCAGTTGTGACCTGTCATAGCTGACATTGCTCTCTCTCCCCATTGTTTAGAGAAGCAGTAGGATCTTATGCAGAAAACCAGAGGATCACAGCTGTCCGTAGGGTTTACCAGCGTGGTTGTGTGAACCCCATGATAAACATAGAGCAGCTCTGGAGAGATTATAACAAATACGAAGAGGTAACCAGCAACGTGATTCTTCGTGACATTCAGAAAAAAAGAATTATCATGTAATCAAATATGGTGCCCAAGCTACATCCACTAAACAAGTGTGCACAAAAGAGATGACCACCAGTATAAACACTTTTTTGTGTGTGCAGCATGTACCAACTCTTGTGGCAAAACTTTGCAGGTACCTGAGTGATTTTTTAATTTCGTTGAAAGACACATTTGACTGTCCCGTTTCCCAGCTGGCCCAGTGGAATTGCTGGTGAGTGAGTGAGACATCAGTGTCCTCAGTGATGGAGCTGGGGCAGCTCAGCTGGCAGTGAGGGCTTGTGTCCCCAAGGAGGCACTCCCCTCCTTTCACTTAGAGCCAGACAGGGTCAAATGGCATTCAGCTGAGTTGGTTTGGGTTCCTCCGCGGCACTGAGTTACATGGTCTCAGTGCTTAAAAATGCTCCTCACCATCCTTCACCTGAAGCCATCCCAGCACCCCTTCAAGTGAGTCTGCTCCCACGGTCTTCAGCTCACTGCCCTTTCAGGCCAATCTGTAGCTGCACCTTTAGAGTGTATTTTTAAACACATCTGGGGACAGCTGGTGACCAGCCAGGCCCAGTCTGCAGCAGTGTGACTGCAAGGCTGATGTAGATGGCCTCGTGCTCAGCACTGCCAAGCAGGGATGCTCACACAGCACTGCTCCTGCTGGTTGTGCTCAGGCATGGTTGCTGTGGGTCACTGTGCCCTGAGCAAGAAAGAAGGACCAGTTTCTCTTTCTTTGTTGTTAATTATGCAAGTTGTGAGCTTGGTGCCCTCTCATGTTAATAGGGCCATGATGCTTAGCTAGTGGGAGAACCTCTGGGTGGGAAAACTTCTGGATGGGAAAACCTCTGGGTGGGGTAACTCCAGGTGGGCGAACCTCTGGGTGGGAGAACTCCGGGTGGGAGAACCTCTGGGTGGGAGAACTCCAGGCACCCCCAGCTATGAGAGTGTACCGTTACAGCTCATTGCCCCATAGGTGCTTGGAGACACCATAGAGAGCCTGCTGTCACCAGGGAGGATACCCACACCTTCTCCAGTGCAGGAAAATCCCCAGCACAACTTCCCCAGAAACCACCCCTTCTCCTCCCACGCAGCAAGTGAAGGCTGTCACTGCTGGTTCCTTCTGCTTTCATTACCCATGGGGAGGCTGCCAAAACAATGTCTCAGTCCTGTCCAGTTTCCAGCTGAGGCAACTCTGGCTGACACCTGGGACTCCAGGCAGTCCCTGAGGCTGTTCCCAGCTGCTGGAAGGGCTGGCACTGTTCTCGGACACAGGATCTGCCTGTCCTGTTCTGGCTACGCTGACCTGAAGGGAAAGGGCTGTCCTGGCACAGGGAAATGCTCCTCACCAGAATGGCTCTTTGAGGGGGAGGTCATTCCTCATGCCAGCAGCCCAACAGCACAGAGACCTCATGCAGGTCTCAGTATGGAAAGTCAATGGCCATTTGCTATAATTCAAGCTTTCCTTCAGCTCAGCTGTAGCCACCAGGTAACAATACCAGCCTGTCAGTCACCAGTCTTAAATTAACTAAATGGTCAAAAGTGGTAGAGCTCTTAGGGAGACATGTCTTGGTGACAAAGTGACAATCTGGCTCACAAGCCTGCATGGCTGCTGAGCTGGGAGCGCATCCCAGGAGAGTCCTGCTGCCTCCTCAGCCTGGTCCTTGGTTAACTGGGGCATTGCTGGGTTTGTTTGAGCCACATGGCCCAGTTTGCTATTCCAGACAGTGCCTTTGCTTCTGTAGTGAAGGCAAAGCTTCCTTTGCTTCCCAGCTCAGGTGCCTCTTTGGACTGGGACTGAAAGCTATGCACATCTTCTGTAAAGTCTTGGCAACCACACCAGCAGAATCCACCCAGAGACACAGGCATCAGCCGAAGGGTGGCTGCTTTTCCTGCCTAAGAGCTGTTCTTGGAGGTTTTGTTCTTGCCAGGACCCTGTGCCCAGGGCCGGGCTGCCCCCAGCCCCTGCTGCTCTTGCTCAGCAGCACGGCAGAGCCCTCTGCACACATGTGCAGTCCTGGAGGGGTGTCACGCAGTGCTGACACATCTCGGGCCCCAGCTGACAAAGGCGTGCCTGCGGCAGCGTGTGTGTTGCATAGAACCTCTTCTGAGAGCTGTCAGTTACTGCAGAAACAGAGGAGAGGGCAGAGCTTTGAGCCTGGAGGTCAATCTCTGCTACCCCTTGTACAAGAAAATCAGATTGCCCATGTGCTCTCAGTCAGGGAGCTGTCACTGACCGTCATTTAAGAGCGAAATTGTAAATCACAATTCTTTCTTTCCATTTTCACCCACAGCAGTTCATTGTGTGTTTAAAGTGATTAAAAATAAGCTGAGGTGCTTCAGGTCACTTGAATTTTAGTAGTGAGTTTATCCTCTGATATAAGTTCTTGCCCACATATTTATTAGGTGAAATAAATATTTTGAGATTGGTGTTTTAAAATAACTTTGTCCTTGTTCACTTCTGCATCCTCTTTCAAGCTCTTTCCTGTATAAAATAAGATTCAGTATGTCCAAAGTGAAATTGCACATTCCCAATTCCTTTCTTCAACCTTCTCCAGGGCATCAATATTCACTTAGCCAAGAAGATGATCGAGGACAGGAGTAGAGATTATATGAATGCACGACGTGTGGCAAAGGTACAACCTTCTGTTGACTTTTCTTTGTTCTATTTAATTTTACAAACCAGCATTAAACTTGGTTCTTACTTCAAATAAAAGTGTGTCAGACTAATAAGGTTGGTATGCTAAAATATTTTCATTTTTTTTAGAAAACATAACCTAAAGCAAATGTTCAGTATGTTTAAATCTGTTCTTGAAAGCATTGCTTCTGTTTCAGGAGTACGAGACAGTGATGAAGGGCCTGGACCGCAACGCTCCCTCCGTGCCCCCACAAAACACCCCTCAAGAGGCTCAGCAGGTGGACATGTGGAAGAAGTACATCCAGTGGGAAAAGAGCAACCCTCTACGAACAGAAGATCAAACTCTCATAACAAAAAGAGGTAATTAGATGTCATGCTAGGGCACAGAGAATTGTATTTCTCGGCTCCAGCATAAGTCGTGACGTGATTTGGTGTTCAGGGATGGTGATGGAGTGGAAGTGATAGAGTTTCTTGAATTGTGTGGGTGTTTTTTATTAAAAAAAAAAAAATCTAGATTTTGCTAAAGCCAAGCTGAAAGTAATAAATGCATTTTGGGAAACACTGCTATAGTTGTGTGCCACTGAACCTCTGGTGCAGGTCAGGAAACAGTAGTTTGCAGCCTGCTTTAATGGCTGATTTTGATTTAGCTGTGCTTGTTCCTCTGTGGACAAGGTAGGTTATGGTTTATAAAGTTCCTGGCAATATAAAAGAAGGGCAGCAGTGATCATTGTGTTTAAAGCCAATCAGTGTTGATGTTGTCTGATTTATTGATGAATTTTGTACTCCATACTTGAGTTGTACGATGGTGGTACCATTTCCAAGGAGTATTTCTTGCGTTTTGCCCACAGTGATGTTTGCCTATGAGCAGTGTCTCCTGGTGCTGGGCCATCACCCAGACATCTGGTATGAAGCAGCTCAGTACCTCGAGCAGTCCAGCAAGCTGCTGGCTGAGAAAGGGGTAAGCAGCTTGCCACTGGCTTTCTCTTATTTCCTTGCTTTGACATGGTGTACTCTCAGATTTTCCTCAGAATCAAGAGTGGAGGGAGTGTGAAAGATAGTTGTTACATAGATAGTTAGAATTTTCAAATGGGGAAATTAAAAATTTTAAGAAATAAAAATGTCTGTGTTTTAGGTAAGAATTGTGAAAAATTGTTTCAATCTTGGCCATTTTTAGGCTTGTGGGATTTTTTGGGCCTGATTTTGTGATTCCTTAAGTACTGGGGAAATGATTATCTCTTTGTTGGAGCACTGAATGGAAATTCACTGGGGCTTGTCATACACAGAAGATATTGCATAAATTGGCTTTCATTGTCACAGATACTGAACAATTGTATTATTATACTTATTTTATAATAGGACATGAACAATGCTAAACTTTTCAGTGATGAGGCTGCTAATATTTATGAAAGAGCGATCAGCACTTTATTAAAGAAGAACATGCTTCTTTATTTTGCATATGCAGATTATGAAGAGGTAAGCAAAAGTAGTGATGTACTGACGTTAAAATCCAAATGCATCTCCCATTAATCATGTCATTGTTTGAAACAAATAATAATATTTGAAACATATTTACATATAAGCATATTTATTTGAAACATACTGAGTACACAAAATTCTGTATAATTAATTTACTGATTCTGGTAGCCTTATTCTCATTCAGTGTTTCTAAGATGGAGCTGATAAAATGGAGAGGAAAAACCCATAGTATGAGCTACAAAAGTCTTGAAAATCTACTGTCTTTCCATTTCAATATTGACTATATTTCTGTAATTATCATAAGGGTGGAATGCTTACAAAGTTCAATTTCCCAGAGCATCGACTTCTTTACTTTTAAAATGGGCATAAAGGGCACCTTTCTTGTCTGATTCTTGGGGGGTTGGATGCTTTTCTTTGCACAGCTGTGACAGAAGATGGGAGCCACCTTTGCTGCAGCTCTCTGGAGAAATCTCTTTCCCCAGGCCACCACCTCTCTGTGCAGCCTCCACAAGGAGTGGTGTTTATTCCACCAGGAACAAATCCCCCTGGTCAGATGAGGACTCTGGAGTCCTCTGTGGGGTATAGTTTGCCCACTTATTTTATTGTGAAAGAATCTTTGCAGGAAGGACTTCAGGACAACAGCAGGGAAAAAAGCCTTTACCTTTAAAAGAAAAATCCTTTCTTGGCTTTCAGTGCAGCCTCCTGTATGCTGTGTCCTGGTTCTTCAAGGCTACACAATTCAGCTGGCAGGGAACAAAATGGGCTATTGGAAATGTGTAGGTTGGAGAGTTAAGAAGCTGATTTTCCTGCTTATCTGCACATTACTTTAAGACAGAGGTAAAGGATGCAGTCTTTTTATGCCAAACACCTCCAGCTGCACTTCTGCTGCAGTATTACTGCACTAGAAAAAGACTTCAGAGACTTCTGAAAAGCATGTAGGTAACCATTAGTGGGAAATTACTGTGGGAAGTAAAAGTGTCTGCACAAGACAGAATATGTATCTGAGTAAAGGGACTGACAAACACAGTGTTCAGCCAGAGAAAAACAGGAACAGGAAAATTCTAGTTTTGTCCTCAGCTTGAGTTTTGCATTCTGGGAGATGCTCTGGAAGGAAGTTACCAAGCAGTCTGTGTTTGCTTTCACTCAGAGCCGGATGAAGTATGAGAAAGTGCACAGCATCTACAACCGGCTCCTGGCCATTGAAGACATCGATCCCACGCTGGTAAGATCATCCTCAGTGCCTCCACATCCCTGAACTGTCACCCAGGGTATGCGCAGAGTGGGGAAGTACTCACAGGAGTTCCTTGGGTCACAGGGATGATGGAGCAGGTGGAGTACTGAGATGGCAGAATGGCAGTCTTTAATCCACTGAAATACGCTAAGTCGTGTGCACTTTCCTCCTCTTGTCTCCTTTACTTTTACAACAAGTAATGAAGATAAAAGATATAAAATATATTTCATAACCATCCTGTGGCCATGTAGTTTGCAAATAAATCTGTCATGCACCATGTAGGTATCAGGGTGTTGCTGTACCTCTGCTGAAGTGACACAGACTGTTCATGTGCCAGCTGTGGTAGTGCTGAACAAGCGGTGTCAGAAGTCACCTGCCCTCAAAAAGTTATTTAGTTTATTATAAACAGGCACAGCAAAGCATGAGGAGGCAAAAGAAGGTGTGAAGTCTAACACTAAACAAGTCAGTGTCAGAGGAGAGGCATCCAGTTACTGACACTTGCCATTCTTCAGAGACACATCCTAGTGCTTCCCACAGGCACATTTTGTGGGAAACCATGTACCAGTTCCTCCTGCTTGAGGAATGCTGCTATTTGTGATCTTATTCAGAGGGAAGGAAAGTTGAATCCCTAAGAAATGCAAATCACAAATTGGCTGCTGATTTAAGCATTCATTATTTCCTTGATCAGGTATAAATACTTGCAGGCAGGATGACTTGTATCTTGGATTGTATAATGTACAGTAAAATGCTTCATCAGGCCTTCTGGCTGTTGGCTTTATGGGTGTCTTAACTTTATTGGAAAGTTACCATTTTTACAACTAGCCTTGAGTTCTCTGAAGGCACCAGCTTATGTAAATTACATTCATCTCCTTACCTCCCCTTCCTTGAAAAATCTGTGTATTAACTACTGTCTATTCAAGGGATCAGTCTTAGGTGTATTCCATTTTTTTATCAAAAAAATATCTCTAGAAAGGTTTGCCTCAGTATTTGAAGCAAAACAACGCAGAGGCGCAAGACAGCCTTGTTTCTATTATGATTAATTTGCTGTATTTTGTGAGTCAAGATTATTTCAGACTTAGTAAAAAACTTAATGGTATCCTAGTGTTCTTTGTTAGCACTGATGCTATTTAAATATTAATGTGCACCTCAGGTTTATATCCAGTACATGAAATTTGCAAGGCGAGCAGAAGGCATTAAATCCGGAAGGACGATATTTAAGAAAGCGAGAGAGGATGCCCGGACCCGCCACCATGTCTATGTTACTGCAGCTTTAATGGAGTATTATTGTAGTAAGGTAATCACAGATGCTCACCCTGATCCTAAACAAGTGTCAGGAGGGTGCACAGCTCACTGAAGCTAATAACTTTTTTTTTTTCCCCCCAATGTTTGCAGGATAAGTCTGTGGCCTTTAAGATTTTTGAGCTAGGGCTGAAAAAATATGGGGACATTCCAGAATATGTACTGGCATATATCGACTACCTTTCCCACCTTAATGGTAAGCTTTAAGCTTTGAGAGGTCTAATGAAGCATTACTCTGTGAGTTTAGGTCCGGGCCAAGTCCTTGGTATTTAAATTCTTCTTGAAAACCTCTTCATGAAGCTCAGCAGATAATCTGAGCACAAAACCTGCTGGTTTGTCCATACCGAAGCTCCAGAAGTACAGTGACATTAAATCTTGATTCTGCTGAAGGGAGAAGAGTGAACTTTCCAAATTGTAACTCCCTGGCAGTGCAGGAACTTTACAGAATCTGAACAGTGGGAAATATACTGAGGAATCTAAATCCTGAGGAAAAAGATCTAAAGGAGTTTACAGTCAGCATGAGAGGAGTGAGGGATTAGCTGGTCCTGACCAGAATGACTTTAAACTCGTTCTCCCCAAGCAGATGAGATGAGCAAGATACAAAATCAATACTGGGCCTATCAGTCATGCTTGGAAGGTGCTGGGGAGCTGCAATGGAAAGAGCAGAGCACAGGGGCTGGGGAGACCTGGGCAGGAGGTGGAGGTGGAAGGGCTCTGGGTGGGATTCCCTGAGGCAGGGGCTTAATGGCCTTTTAAAAAAGGAAAACCCAAGCTGCTGTGTGGATTCTGCAGCACCAGGCACCATTCATCTCCTGTCTACAGCACCTGGGTTTTTCAGGCACTGAGAGTTTAAAGATTTTGAGGGTTTTTTTCTCCTGTGAGCTGTAAACTGGGAGATTTTATCCAAGTTAAAGTATATTTAATTTTGCACTAAGTTATTGTGGGTCTACATGAATATCAACAATACCTTTCTGTAGGTTGCCGTGAGAAAAAATTATCTTAAAACTGACTAGTTTATTGCTCTGTTTTAATAACCCAGCAGAGCTCCTGAAAGCCAGGAGAACTGATCTCTGAACTGTAAGAGGTGGTGCAATGCAGAGGGCAGGATTTGGCAGTTTTAGGAACAAACCCACCAAACCTCTCCATCCCCGCAGTTGGCAATGTGCAAAGACTGACTGCTTGCTGGGAACCAGGTCTAATAATTTTGGGAGGACATCTGAGGACTAGACAAGCATATTAATATTGCCCTGATTTAAAAGGGAGATAATGAATTGAAAGGCCAAATTTAAATTTACCAACATACACTATTGAGATAATTAAAGAAAAATGGATCAAACCTCCAGAAATCCTGAAGAGCAAGCAACAAGCAACAGCTGTGCTGCTATAAAAGACCCTGTATTAGGATCAGTTTGTCACTATCAATAAAAACACACTTCCAAAGAACAAATTCATATTGGAATTTAACATCAGTAAAGTTTTATGTGGGCACTCAGATCTCTTTTTATACTTAGAGAAATTCAAATCCATGAAAGTCAGCCTTATGCTGAATTCAATGTATTTTTTGAAATTTTTTTGAATTGACATCTTTTAACTTGTCTTTAATATATTTTACTCAGTGTGATTTTTTTCTTTCTATTTTTAAAGAGGACAACAATACAAGAGTTTTGTTTGAACGTGTTTTAACTTCAGGGAGCCTTCCACCTGAGAAATCTGGGTACGTCTGCAAAAGCAGTTTCACTGCTAGAAAAGATACATAACCTCTTTCAACCACAAATATCCCAAAGAAATTAGAAACATGAACAGCAGGACAAAATTAGGTACAGATGTTCCTTCCCCTCTGCATGCTGTCCAAACTAGCAACAAGTGTTATAGATTTGGGAAAGTCCCTATCCCAATTCTAGTGAAATTCATTAATTTATTGACTTTAAAGCCTCATTGGTGCAGGATTGTGGAGGACAGAGTGCAAAATCCCACTGTTACAGTAAGGATTCAGTCGTCTGAGCTGAGAAGGTGGGTCAGGAACTTGTTGAGGAGGTGCTGAGCATCTCCCAGCTATGAAAATAAAATAGGGGAAGAACCAGAAAGGACTTGGATTAACTGCTCACTGCCATATTTTCATTGCTACTTTTTGAGTTTCTTTCTCAAAAAAAAAGGCCTCACCAAGGCCTTGCAGTCTGAGGGTTCACATCACCGTTATTATTCTGGTAGACAAAAATGTCAAAAATGGCACTGCTGTGCACATTCATTCTGCACTTCAGTTCTGATCTTTTGTGAGAAATTCTTTTATGCCCAATTTAAAAGTGAGAAAACACAAGAACTTAAAAGCTGAACCTTCTTCAAAGGTGAACTCCAAAGCTAAAATGAAAGTTGAATGAAGTCCAGAAATATGGTCAGATGTTGCTTAAGTTATAGATGAGATTTTCCATGGAGAAATCAGCAGTAACTGATATATATATTTTGGGCTGTATAAAATTCTGAAGCGCTGCCTGTTGTGTACTTGCCAGCTAGGATATCCTGGTCTGGGCAGAGGAACTAGATCATAATGCATGGCAAAAAATTACTTCCCATATCAGCATCAGAGTGAAGCTCTGTGTACAAGATGAGCAGAGTGTTTGATAAAAGCTCACCTCAAGTGCTGAAGTCCTTGACTCCTTGACACCTTTCCTTTCTGTAACAAATTCCTTTGTATTCCACCAGACTGAAAGCTCTTACAGAAATATAGAAGGCACTGGGAGGGCAATGCCTATTTTAGATGCACCTAAAGTAAATAACAGAAATGGCCAGGTGGCCTCCTTTGGGTCCGTCCTCTAGTGTGTTTTTAATTGGGTTGTGCTCAGTAATCCTTCCTCCTTCAGTGACTCTCAGTGTCCCTGTTCTGTTCCAGGGAAATCTGGGCTCGCTTTTTAGCCTTTGAAAGTAACATTGGGGATCTGGCCAGCATCCTGAAAGTGGAAAAAAGGAGGTTTACAGCATTCAAGGAAGAATATGAGGGCAAAGAAACAGCTCTGCTGGTGGACAGGTACAAGTTCATGGATCTGTACCCCTGCTCTGCCAGCGAGCTGAAGGCCCTTGGTTATAAGGTAAGTGGGTAAGAACACTTCAGTTCAATGTTGTTCTTTTCAGTCCCAAGAATCTTGAGCAATTCCCTGTTTAGGACTTGCCTTACAGTCCTTCCCCTTGCTAGAAAAGCAGGTAAAACAGGCCTCTTCCTCTTCCTTCTCCTCCTCCTCCTTGTCTCGTTGGGCAGCCAAGGGCCAAGGGCAGAAAGGAGCAAGGACCATCAGTAACAGCTGCAGCTCTGGGGGTTCCTGGTTACCTCTCCTCTTTCCATGGAAAGGTCAATGTGTTAATGCCATCACCATGCAGCTACAGGCCTCCACACCTGAGCTCCTTCAAAAACCAAAACCTTTTGGGAAATCTGTAGGATCAGGTCATCTGTATGAATTATGGCTGGCTGTCCTGCTCTGAGATGGCAAAGCTCCCCTGACTTCACTGGGAACCCCATCAAACCCCACATGCTGCAGTCCCAGTGCTTGCTGTGAATGGCTGAGGAAAGCTCTTGACAGGGATCAGTGGCTGCCTCTTTTTTCAGTTGTTTCTTAGGGCTAAAGTGCTTTGGTGCTGCCATGTAGAGTTCAAAGTCTAGGTCAGACCCTGTATATGGTGGTCTCCTGTTTTGTTTCTAACCATGTGTATTTTTATTATTTCTCTCATTTAACATTTTGTGTAATCATTAGAACAGAACAGGACGTTGGTTTACATTTTTTTAAGGCTTCAGGAGAAGCAGAAACAGCTGATTGCCATTTACATACACAGGAAGAGAGCCCTCAACCCATGCCTCTGAAACAGTACCTCAGCTTCCACTTACTTCTAACACAGAAAAATAATTTATAAGAAATACAAATACCATCAAAGTTAACAAAGCAGCTGAATTGTTGGCCATCACAGAGCTGTAAAATAATCTGATAGGTGGAAATCAGATTCACACTGAGCCCCTGAATACTTTTCTTAGAATGCATTGGGGGCAAAGTTATTTTGAAGTTAGATGTGAGCTTACAAAGAAGTATATGTTGCTCAGTGCATGCAGGGCAGTGTGTACCTAAGATGGTGCAGCCCTGGCGCTGATTCCTGCTGCTTGGAACATGCCAAAACATAATCCTGTTTGAACTGATGCTTTGCCTGCCTGCTGACTGCATTATGCTTTCCTTCATTTCCAGCTAAAGCAATCTAGGGAATGAAATGAGGGAGAAATTATAGTTGTGAAGGCCTAGTGGTCTGCACCTGTTCACCTAAATCCTCTTAACCTAAAAAGGGAACCACTTGAAAATGACAAACATGGTCCCATTCAGTAACAGAAACAAGTGTTTCCATTCCCAGCTGGGACACTGTAGGATTAAAATGTTTAATGAAACCATGCAAGTTTTGCCCAGATGGTCTTGTAAGAGGACATCTGAAATGATAATGAAGACAGAGTGAGAAAAAGCAACTGGTGCAGAGTGAGGTTTTGTTCTGCAATTGAAGCAAGCAATGTGATCCTGCCAAGTTCAGTGCTCTTTAATTGCCTTTCACAGGATGTCTCCCGTGCCAAGTTAGCAGCAATAATTCCAGACCCTGTGGTTGCACCTTCCATTGTGCCTGTCCTCAAGGATGAAGTGGACAGGAAACCTGAATATCCCAAACCAGACACTCAGCAGATGATTCCATTTCAGCCAAGGCACTTAGCACGTAAGTCAGGCATTGGGAAGTGGTTGTGTTTCACCTGTGGCAAGTTAGGAACCTCAGCCAGCCTAATCAGAGGCTTTCCTACTCCCTAGCCATCTAAACCTGTACTTTACTCTTGGGCTGTCATTTCACTGGGTTGCTAAAGGCATGTGTGTTTTAATTAATGCCAAGGTCACATGGAATAAGTACAAGGAGTTTGGGATCTGGTAAATGGTAAAAAGCTGTTACACACACACTACTTACAGAGCAGATGGCTGAGGGAGCAATATGGAATTAGTCGACGCAAAGGGAACAGGGTAGTAATTACTTGTATCAAATAACAGTGCAGCGCAAAAGCAGCTCTCTTGCACTGGCTTCACCCAGCTTTTCTCCCCACAGCTCCAGGTTTACATCCTGTCCCAGGCGGGGTATTTCCTGTTCCACCAGCAGCTGTAGTTCTCATGAAGCTCCTGCCACCTCCTATTTGTTTTCAGGTTTGTTTTAAAGAACTCCGAGCATTTCAGAAAGCTGTGGAAGACATTCTGTCATGACAGAACCACAGTGTACATCACTCTGTTGAAAATAACCTTCTAAATAAACTTTTTTCTTCCTTTGGTAACAAATCAGGGTCCCTTTGTTCAAGTGGATGAGCTCATGGAGATATTCAGAAGATGCAAACTACCCGACAGTAAGTTAATTGTCCTCTGTGGAGGCTGAGCTAATGCTGCATAGAGTTGTGTTTACATATGGATATTGCTGTCTAAAACCCAGACTTTATTTACAGATTGTAATTAGTGTTTAAGAGCAGAGGCGATTGGCTGGAATCTGCATAGAGATGTTTGCATATTTACCTGGAGGGAGGTAACAAAAAGTCAAAACTCCAAAGCATCAGCTGCTCTTTTAATAGATTAGTGGTATCAACTGAAAGAAAGAAAGAAATGAAGATTTTGAGAATACCCTTTAAAGGCAGCATTTCCAGCAGCACTGCAGCTGTAACATGAAATGACAGATTTGCAGTGTGGTGGGAATAACTCTGAGTGCACGTTATTGCCTGGGCAGACGCTGCAGGCAGTGCTTTCTGAGCTCCTGCAAAGAAGGAGAGTTCTAGAACAGAGGAACAGCACAGATCCTACAGCAGATGATAATATGCTACTCTTCACCCTCCTTGTTAGTTTAAGGAAAGAAAATAATCACAGAGAAAGAAATGCAGGATCTCATTTCTTTGAGTGAAACTAAAATATCTGTTTAAATTATACAGGGTATTTTTGAGGCTTCCTCTGTTGAGAAGCAGAAACTGACTTGCTCTGCAGCCCTTCTGGTGAATCATGAACTAGTTACCCCGATTCCCAAAAGGCCTTCCTGTTTTATTGGAGCTCACAAATGACCTCAATTCCTGTGTAAAGGGAGGGCTCGAGCTGGAGCAGCAGCATTTCCTTTGTAATCGGTGTTCATCACAGCTCAGAGTTTCAGACAGCAAGGGCTTAATATTTGCAGAACAGGGCAGGAAGAGTGTCTTATGTTGCACAAGTGTCCTGAGGTGTGTGTGGGTGTCCCTGCTAGGGTGCTGATTGCTGAGCAGGGACTGAGTGTCACACACTGAGTGCCTTTGTCTCTTTCTGAAGCTGTTGACGAAGCCGTGCGGATAATCACGGGCGGCCTGCCTGAAATAGCTGTGGAAGGCAATGGACCTGTGGAAAACAACACCATTCTCAACAAGGCTGTGAAGAGATCACATGAGGATTCTGATGACGATGAGGAGAAAGGATCTGTAGTTCCCCCTGTACATGACATTTACAGAGCACGACAGCAAAAGAGAATCCGGTGAAAAAAGTTTGGAATTCTGCTGTGACAGACAAAGACTTCCATTGAATCAGTCTCTTAAAAGTCAAGCATTTAAAAGGGACAGCTGCAAACAAAAAAATCCTTGAAAATGGTTTTGTTACTGTGGTGCCTCTTCTCCCATGTGGTTCTTGATCTGAAAACAGCCTGAACAACCTTAGAATGTGCTCTGAACAAAACTCGGTTTTCAAAACCAAAAGTGCAAAATGTCAAAACTGTATTTTGTTCTTCGAGGGTGTACGCATCTACCACTTGAACTCTTGTGGGTTTTCAACAGTTTTATTTTAAAAACTGGATGGCTTATACTTGTGAAGCATTTTTAATTCACATTTTTGGGAAAACAGTTGTTCTCAGTTTGTTCATGTAGTGTCCTGCCTTATTGTTGTTTTTATTTATGGCAGAATGTAAGGAATCTGTTTTGTAGTTGAAAATTAAAAAAAGAAACAACAAAAAAACATTCCTTTAAAATAAAAGGATATCCATAACATCATGCCTCATTCTGGTTTTATTCAAACACAACAAGGTACTTCTTAAATATGACTCAACCACTTCAAAAGCAATGCTAATTATACCATCACAGGAAATTGATCAGAGCATACATATTAGAATGAGCTTGGTTTCCATTTTCTAGAGGATACAGCACACTTGGGTTTGTAATTCCAGGCTGTTTGAAGAAGACAGCATCATAAGACTACCTCAGTTCAATGTGGGTAGTCCAGGAGCACTGGCTCACAAAGCCTGGTCCTGGCTACCTGCACTGGTCTTCCAGGTAATGTACAAAGCTAAATGTTAATAATCAGCTACACCGTTGCACTTGTTATCTTCAAACAAGCTAAATAAACACTACGGGAGCTTTCCAAGCAGTTTCTATGCGTGCTTCAGCTTTAAACTTGGAATTGGCTGTTCGGAATTGCACTCTGATAAGATCCTAAGAACCCCTTGGACTCCAGGACAGTCAGAGCCTGGGGCAAATGAAAGACATTCCCACCCCAGCACAGCTACCTCAGCCAGGGCTCCTCTGCCTGGGTAAGGGGTGAAGCAGCACCTGTACATGGAGATGGGACTGGCCTTTGCCAGCCTGGGATGTCCTCCTTGCTTTGCCACTCAATTGCATCTCCGTATCTCTTTCAGAGAGGATGTAGAGAAACTGTTTGTCAAACGCTCTCATTAAAAAGAACAACCTGGGAGAATCATTACCATGCTTTGTGGGCATTTAGTGCAGTTCCTTTAGATCTTTCCTGTTGAAAGGCCCCCAGCACCTGTGGCAGGAGTGTTTGTTCCTTCTGTGTGGGCCCTGGAGGTGAGAGTGGAGCCACAGGTGAGTACAGCACTCTGTTCCCTCATTCCAGGACTTTCCTGCTACATGAAGGATCAAAGCCCTCCTGTGAGGAGAGATGGGATTCCCTGTGTGGGCCCTGCCAGCAATACCAGCACTGGTACAGCAGAGTCAGGAGCAGGCCCTCATGGGCCCTGAAGCCCAGCCCTGGCAGCAGCCATCTTCTCTATCAGGATTTTATCCACTGCTTGAGCAGTCACACACCTTTCAGGGCTTTTCTAGGCACCATGTCTCACCATGATGTTCCTCCCCACACCGTGGAGATCGTCCTGTACCTCACTGAACTCTGCAGTCAGCATCATTGCCTCTAAAGGCAGCTCCTAGGCAGGACTGAAAAATAAAGTAACAGCAGCAATTTCTAACTTGTGCAGATCTCATTTATGAAAACCAAGGCAAAGCTGGTTTCAGTTATCCATCTTGTTGCTGTCTCCAGCAGTGATGGCTGTGGTAGCTCATTCACACAGGCTGAGGGAGTTTGTGCAGCTGCAGAGCTTTAGGCTGTGTTGTGAGGCAGAGCCTGCTCTAATAGCAAAGCCCAGCAAGCTGAGGCAGCAGCCTTGAAGACCTCTGCAGAATCCTTCACTGATCCAAACAATGAAAGACCCTACTCAGAACCCTTTTTTTCTGGCTAACCAACCTCATTCTTGAGTTCTCAAAGAAGGATTCAAAGACAGACATTCATTTTGCTGGCTGAGTACATTTGGCCAAGAGAAAAATCACTTGTCTGAGCTGATGAACTCTCACAGGGTTTTGCTGGGTTTTTCCCTTGGGGAAGGGGATTTGTAATGAGAAAAGATTTGGTTTAGAGTTGCATAGGCTAATATAGAAAAAAAGGATCTTATTTCTTCCAACACAAAGTTGGTGCAGCTTTATCCACACTGACATTCAAAGGAAACTGGAAAGGGAAGCATCAACAGTGGATAATAATCAAGTGCCTTTACAAGTTCTGTTACTTTGGCTGATTCCTTAATTAACCTGCCTGTTGGCAATACAAGGGCCGCTTTATTTATTTGTTTCACATACCTTGTTGGTTGTTTTTTTTTAAAGCACGTTATGTTCTGGACAACCTCATACTTGAGCCCCTTACTGTGAGTAACTACAAACTTTGCTTTCATAACACCATCAAATATTGATTACTGTAATATACTGTTGTGCTCAACCAGAGGAAAATTTCACCTACCTCCCAGCTGAGCCGGAGATTGCAATGTAAGATCACTGGGCTCCTCTATACAACACATAGCTCATTAAATTCAAGACCTACAAATATTCTATGTTTCAATAACACCTCTACAAAGTGAAAAAATCTACTAAAATATTTCCTGTATATTCAAACTAACATCAAACCATTCACCTCTCACAGTACATTAAAGTCACTTATACTGCCCACAGTGCTCAGCACTTCCCAAATATTTTTGAAGACATAATTGAATATGCAACCATCTCCTGCTGTAGTTTTTTAAAAAACCCAAAATTTTCAACCTAAAGTTTCACACACTTTAAATCTACCCTCTGCAAATGACAATTTACTTTAAAATTGGTATTTCACCTAAAAAGGAGTAAATTACTAGCAAAAAAAAAAAAGGTAAGAAATGCAACTTTTATCAAAACATTTTAGCTCTGCCCTTTCTGAAATCTTTACAATATATAAATACAGCTGCAATCTATAAGATTGCCACCTCTGGGAGTACTGTACATAGCAGAGGACAGTTACCCAATAACCAGAAAATTTGCTACAAAAATATATCATGTTTTGTAACATCTGCAGGTAAACAGCAAAAAAATGCTATTAAAAATGCAGTAAAATACAGAAAAAACTAGTAAGCCTACCATACTCACCATAATGTTACAGTAAAGTGCTGCTTGGCTTGGTGTTTTGTCTGGTAAAGTTCTTTAGAATTTTAACTTTATTAATTCTTTAATGCAAGATTTTTTTAAAAACCAAATCACTCCTTCTGGGAAGAACCATTGCTAATCAGCTCTGGATAAACTGAACTAAGTTCACTGTAAATTAAGAGTTAAACGCCCTAAAATGAGCCACTTAAATACAAAGTTTGGTTCTTAAACTTGCCCTATCATCAGCTCAAAATTCTAAATATTGCAGCCAGAAAACTCCCCTGATATCCCCCCCAGGTTGCATAATTATGTTAGAAATGCATCTCTCATAAATTTTACCTCAGGAACTCCTGTACTTCCCTCACCAGTCACCACTCATGAGTTAAAAGGAACCAGTATTTACACGGAAAGCTGTTTTCCTAGACAAATATTGGTACAAGTTTTATTTAACAGCTGACAATATTGTATTGGTAGCACACAGACTGGTTTTACGATTCTTCTGACTTCCCTACAATTTGGGATTCTTCCTTAGTCAGTATTTTGCCAAGGACTGCATCATAGTAAGGGCTGAAGACCATTCTGTTGTAGTTGACAAGACGAGTGTACTTGGCAGCAATCTCCTCCAGCTCCCTCTGAATAGGACCTAATCCTCCAGGAATGGCAGGCAATGATTTCTGGTGACTGGATGCAAGATAATTCTCCAGAAACTTTTGAATTCGAGAATCTGGAAAAAAATGGGTTTGGTTTGTTTTCAAAAGAGACTGTGAGTTAGAAAGGGCGTAACCTCATGTACAATGGAACAAACCTGAACCCGGTCAGCAAGTTGGAAAGAACGTGAAAACAATGGGGAAAGAGGAGACCTGCACGCCCCCCAGCCCCAGCTGCACAGACAGGGAGAGCAGAGCACTCTCCAGACCTACCTATGAGCCTGCAGATGGAGTTATTTGGGCTGGCCACTGCCTGGATCTGTCCCTTCAGCACAGCCTCTCTCTCGGCTGAGAACGGGGTGAAGCCATGCTGGGAAAGGCAGCTGTTCACTTCAGCACACACCTTCTCACCCACGGTGGCCAGGGATTCCTTCAGGTTAAAGGAGCTAGGAAACAGGAGGTACAGCATAACTGTGTTAGTTACTCACTGTTTTCCCACTTTTTAAAAAGAAACCATTCAATTAGAGTTGCCTTATTTATCCAATGTAGTGGGAAAAGCATAATGCAGATAAAGCAAATCATAAAAATTAACATAATTATATACACATGAAAAATAAAGCTGAGAGCTAAAGCAAGGAAGTAAGAGAACATTCAAGACTTCAAGCATACACGTAAGAGCTGACTTTCTGCCTGAGGACAGCTCTGACTAAAGCAAAACCTGTAGGTGTAGAGTAATCACTAAATCTGCAAGCAGCTCACTGTGCCACACTCAGGCTTCTGGGGAGCCAGGCCCAAACTCTGAGCAGGGCCAGCTGCTGGCACTCTCCTGTGCCAGCCTGGCACCACGAGAAACACGCTCTGAAAAAACCAGCTTGTACGAATCACGAAAGAGCGGAGCAAGAAAAGACAGCTCTGTATGAGGAAGCTGAAGAAAAACTGTCAGCCTGGGCTCACAGAAAGCCCTCATCACCTCCTCTGCATTTCCTGCAGCCCCCAGCCAGAAAGAGGCTTGAGCTGCTCATTTCCCAGGGTGACAGCAGAGCTGCAGCTGCCCCGGGCCGGGAGCAGGACCACGCCATACTCACGGAAGATGCATTCCTGTCAGCAGCACCTTGACGATGGCTTTGATGCTCTCGGCGAACCCGGGCACGTCGATGAGCGCTGGGCCTGCTGCACTGAACGTGACCAGCAGCACTGTCCCCACCACCAGGAGCTGCTCCAGCTCCAGCTGCAGCTCCAGGAAGCGCGTCTGGTCCATGAGCACCGTCTGCAGGGAGGGAGGAGCCAGCACAGCACGGAGTCAGTTTGCAGGGCTGGCAAGAGACGCTGGGATGCAGCAGCAAAGGCAGAGGGAACAGCAGGCCAGCACCAGGAGCACAATGAAAAGCACTGACTCCTCTTTTCCAGCTAAGCAGGTTTCAGCACTGAAAGACAAGCACCTATTAGAGCTGCCAGATCTCCCAATCAGAGATCAATGGTTTAGTACTGTACGTGTTGCAAGGCTACAAATCCAAACAGCTTCTGCTGTGTCCTGGGAATAGAGGAGTGGAACAAGCACAGAACCAATTTTTCTGCTAAATACCTACTTCTGGAAAAGGCCTGTTCACGTGATCCCACTTCAGGAGCTTCAGATAGGCCTGATTTTGTACAGCAGTGAAGCACAAGGCAGAAGCTCCACCAGTGGCACCAGCACTACAGTGGGGAGGCAACATTTCATGTCCCAGCTTTGCAAGATCATCTGCTGCTTCTTGCAACCACTTTGTGACAAGGTCTAAAGAATCTGGAAGAGCAGGGGAAAAAAATCTTGCTAAGAAAATTCCTCTCCAAAGTTAGGTTTTTTCCACCAATAATTTCCAAACAATCCCATTAGTTACTATGATAATGCCCATGATATCAGGTATGACATGCATTTCATTTATTGCATCAAGCAAAACATCTAAAACAAAACCACACAGCTACAGGAAATCAGAGGTGAGATGATGCTGGGTAATCATGCCCTACCCTATATTGAAATTAAACTGAATGTACCAAGGGCAGAACTATTTTCTGGCAGATTTTTTTCTAACCATAGTTTTGGGGCACAAGCTGTCATTTACCATATGAATTCTAGAACTTAAAAAAATATCTGAGTTCTTTTCATGATCTACAAGCAAAGACACGCAGTTTAGTGGGAGGTCAGAGGGGAAGAAAGAAAGGAACAAAGTCATACTTGGCTGTTTCTCAAGAAACTCCTGAAACTTCTTTCTTTCATATTCAGCAGACTGCTGCATTAATTTTGGCCTAATACTACTGACAGCGAAGTTTGCCATATCCATTTTCATTAGGTCTAATACAGAGAAAATTGCTCTAAACAAACAAACAGAAAAAGTTATTCAAGGCTGCAGATGTTTCAGAGGTGCTGTTTACAAGATTTATTACAGATTGTCTAAGGAAAGAGCAAAAACATGCATGGGAAACAGTAACAGCTTAACAATTTCAGAGCATGAGACAGAGAAAGCTGGAGCAAGCATGTACGTGCATGCATGTGCCTCTTCCAAGTGGGAAACAAATCTTGCTCTCTGGTAAAAAAGCCTCCATGGAATTAACTCCACTAGCTCCACTGATTTTATCTCCCAGCATGGGCAATATTGTATATGAAAAGACATCTGAGTTTCCAAGCTTGCATGCCATGGCTGTTGGCAGCCTGGAAAGCCAACCTCAGTGGGAAGTGAATAATCAGACCCAAGGGGCAAAAAAGAAAAAAACAAACAAACAAACACCAAAGAAAAACACCTTCATTTCAAAGCAACCTAATTCCTGCTGGAAGTATTTCTGCCAAGTCAATCCTGAACTCCTGGAGGCTTTTCAAATTAGAAAATAGCAAGGCTAATGAACTTCTCCCAACCATTGAGACCTTGAGCTGTTCCCCTGAGAACCTGGTGCAAAGCAGAAGCCTGGATGCTCCCAGATGTGGAGCCTTTTGAACTGACAGAGAATTGCAGAGGGAGTGGGGTAAAGAGAGCCCAAACTGGGAGGAAAGGACACACTGGCTGGAAACCAGTAATGCTTTTCCCCTAAGCTCCTGTGTGCTTTTTCACCTTCTGCTGTTGACATTTAATTCTGATACAAACTGACTATTCATCTGCTACCTTAAAGCTTATTTGCATTTGACATTTAAGCAAATGTCCTTCAGTGATATGCAGGAGCCAGACAAATACTCCAACTCACCAGATCAGAGATGGTCCCTGTTAATGACTTCTGGAGCATCTCTTCCCCTTCACACCCACAGCTATATCCTTTTCCCTATCACTTTTTCCTTCCGGGGAGTTGTAAGCTGCCCCTCCCCCTCAACCTCTAAAATTATTTAAGGGACTCTGAACATGACTAATAAACACATTTCAGTACCTGAAAAGAGGAACTATTTCATTAATATCTTTCAGTTTCTTAATGTCTTCATCTCGAGCTGGGGCACAGAGAGTCCCCATCATCCCAATAACAAATCTGACCAACTTAGAAATGTCAAGGGCCCCATTCTCTGCCTCCTGTTTTATCAAATCCAGGTCAAGAACTTCTGTAATCTGGCTTCTCAGTCTAGTATGACCAGGCAACAAGAAAGACAGAAGACTCTGAAATGGAAAGTTTTTAACAATGCATTAGTTCTACATATCAAAGGCTATGAGAATCAAAACAATTACTGAACCACCTCTTCCAGAATTATAGAACGGTTTGGGTCAGGAGAGACCCTGAAGATCACCTGGTTCCAAACCCCTTCCATAGGCAGGGTCACCTCCCACTAAACCAGTTTGCTTAATGCCCCATCCAATCTGGCCTTGAACACTACCAGGGATTCTTATCTAAACAACGAAATCGTTGAATTTATCTCTTTTTTTGTTTTGTTTTTTTTCACCAGCTCCAAATGTTTCACCTCATGCTGTGTGATACTGTAGTTACTAAGTGGTAAATCCTCTGTGGCACAGATCATACTTCAGACTGTTGTGCTTGGCTCTATCAGCCCAGTGTTGGAGCATCCCACTGACTGGCTAACTAATACCAGTGCCATAACACAAAAGGAAACTTGGAATTATGGAACTGGTAAGCAGTACCTGTTAATCACCTTACATAGTTTTGCATTTGGTTTTACATTCAAATTTCTCCTCTAGGATTATACAGCTTGTATATGTTCACAGTGATACAGTAATGAAAAAGAACAAGAGGATCTTCAATGATAAGCCAAACTCCAACCACTTTTGCTCATTCATTTCAGTGCAGCTACTCAAATTCAATCATTTCCATTCATATCATCTTACCTCTTTAATTTCTCCCAACAGTTTAATTGCATGATCATATGTGGGGGGATCTTCCTTTAGCTGAGCTTCCAGACAATCCCAGAAAGCTTTATGCACAATATCTCTGACTTTCTTCTCTAAGCTGTGAATAAACATGTTAAAAAGAATGATACTGGTCTCTGCATCACCTTACAGAGAAAACTTGCAGCTCCTGAACCACAGCACGTAATAATAAGAATATAATGTAACAATAACTACGTGACGATTAACAGACATTCATCACTTAAAGTTACTCAGAAAAGAAAAAAAAAAGGACACAGGATTTGGAATGACTTATGTCCTAATACAGGGTTACACACAAGCAAAGGTGGCTACAAATTAAATTCCTTCAAAGTATTTATCACATGCTACATCTAGATAACTGGAAGAAAACAAAAATGACAAAAATTACATTTTGTCTTCAAAAGACCAGTACTCATGCTCCTTTAAAGGCCCCACTAAGTAAAATCAATTCCACTACATAAAATTCACTAGTAAGCCTAATAAAAATTAAGTAACTTCCCTGACACAAAATCTTCTGTTTCACTACACAAGTATTACACCTACTCTGAGAAAAGGGCCCAGATCAGTTTGTATATTAAAAAAAGAAATGAATTCCACTGCTTCAGTACCAACTAATAATTCAAAATACTGACAGTTCTGTTCACACCAGGTGTAACTTCAACACTGGCCCCAATGGGGACCAAGTTCCTTCCATGAAATATGCACCCCCTTTCCCAAACCAAGCCAAGAGGCTGCCAGCCACACCCCACTGTGTGTGTGACAGAGAGGAACAGAAGATGAAGCTTCCTCTGTTCTCCCTCTCCCCTCCTAGCAGGGCACACAATTACTGTAGACACACCGAGAAGGAAAGACTTCAAGCTTGAATGGAGGAAGGACTAACCTAATAAAAACACAGGAGTCTCTTGCCAAAATATCCCTGAAGAAACAGACAAGGAAAGCTAAAATCATCGGTTTCGTCTTACTCCCACAGGGAGTGAAAGCTTAAAAATTGCTAAAAGCACTACCTGCATCTGCAGCCAGCCTGGAGTACTGGGAAGGCTGCAGCATCAGAGCCCTGGAACAAGGGACACAACAGAAACCACAGCACTCTGGGATCTGCACCACCCATGTCCAGTTAATCCAAGAGGTTCACCTTTCACACACACACGTATCTGGGGAAGCAGAACTGCACAATTACCAACTTCTTATATTCTTTCCTACTTCCTCCCAGGCACTGCCAGATGAGACCAGACAGAGCCTTTACCTGATCCCTCAGGGCTGCTCTGCAGTTCTACAAACACAACATTATTAGGTGCCTATTTGGTACCAACCCTACCTGTGTTCTGGCAATTCAGCTGGTTTTATCTGGAAGTCTCCATTCACCACAATTTCGTGTGCCAGTGCCATGTTGGTGACTCCCTTTGCTGTCTCCAGGAGCTCTTCTATTGACACAAGCCGAGAGGGACTGGCTGCAACATCAATTACACTGTCAGACAGTTCTCAACAAAAGCCTGCAGAAAGAGTCTCTTGGACCCTTTCCACCTTGTTGACAGTACACAGGGTCAAATGACAGCATCAGCTGAAGATTCTTCCCTTCCCTTCCCTTCCCTNTTAAAGAAAACACAGGAGTAGATCCCAGTTGATACTCTGGGCTCAGTATGTCAATTGCTTCTATCAAGCTCTTTTAAAAACCATCCCCAAACAAACTCCCTACACAAACCAATACTTCTTTAGGATGGCTTAATAGCACCCTGGCATCTTTCTCCATGCTGTGGGAAGAAATAATTACAAATAGCAGCATTTTCACCATACTTCCTCCAAAAGTATTTTGCAGATATTGCCATTTCAGTTTTACATTTTTCAAGGAAGTGATTTCATCATTAAAGCAGTCAACAAACAATCACCATTACTGTTAAGCAGCAGCACACCAGTAGCTAATTATTCTCACTAATTCCAATGGAAATGACACTCCTCCAAACTTTTTTTTTCCCCCAGAGGCCAACACCCAAACAACAGAGGACACCAGCAGTGGCAGCACCAGTGCTTAAGAGCTCTTTCCCAGCAGGCATTTGGGACTGACCAGGATGGGCCAGCAGCCTCAAACTGGGCCCTGGGTTAGTGAAAGGGTTGGTGCCCTGATGGATCCATGGATCCACTCCATTCTGGAGTTCATTCACTTCAGCTGCAGCCCACACACAGGAACCACATAATCCCAAAGTGAGAGAAACCAAGCAGGGATCTTCATAGGCTGGGCTCCTTGTTTCAGGCAAATATCATGACCATCTCATTTGATAATTCATGTTGATTGGACTTAAGTAATTACACAGAAAAGGTCTTTCAAAAGTAAGTGTCCATCACTTGTCCGGCCTGCAGAGCTCTTCTGAGTTCATCCAGTTGAGTTCCAATGTGCTCGTTTTTCATTAATACCTTGCTCTTTGCCTGCAGCCCTCCTAAATCCTTATTTCCTTCTGCTTGGAGCCTAACCTTGCACAGTGACTCTGGGAACACAGCAAGGATTGATTTTTTAAGAAGAACCAGCACATAGCAAAGCTCACAGTGCTCTTGTCTGAGTGCCAAATGACTCCAGCAGTGGGGGCACTACGAGCTAAGACTCTTTCATTGGCCAAAGACTGCTCCTAAATCACATCACTTCATTCTCATACCTGCTCTCTCACACGAGAGAAGGGCTTGAGACCAAACCACTTCTTTGTGGTACAGTGCAGTGCTAGACTGTGCCAGGCTTTTTATTTCCACGTGTTCAGAGCCTCTCTCCATACAAACACCCCATTTCCCACCAGGCAACCAGCAAGGCATAGGAACAGAAACTCCCTCGGAACATCTCCACTGAGTGACACAACACTAAACACAACCCTAAACCTCAAGCCATAACGAACACAATTAAAAAATAAAAGGAATGCAACAAACAAAAGGTTACTGCTGAGCCACTCCCTGCAGACATTTAGAACCCTGAACACTTCTGCTTCTTTGAATTGAATCCTTGGAGCCAGAAAACTTCCCCTTGCTTTTATCTACAGATTTGCCAGAAATATTGGCTCCCATATTGCATCCAGACATCGTGTTAAAAGCACAAAGGCAAAGAAAAACATGCTTTAGGAAAAATATGCAGTCCTGCTTACATGGAAGTAGTATTAGGATTAAACATACAACTTTCCAGCTGTCTTGTGAGGGGGCTCACAGGACATCCCTTTGTTGATAACAGTCCTTTCTGCCCTGCAGTAGGAACAGCAGCTGCAGCAATGCAGAAGGTTCAGCTGATAAGGCAAACAGCAGAGGCAGTTTAGCTGGAACACACTGGGGTACTGGTTATCCATTCCAACAGCACAAACACACCAGGATATTTAGGATATATGTGGCTCAGAGCAACGTGGTCATTGTGTACAATTAAGAAAATGTACACGCTGTGTGTACAATTGGAAAAGTAGAAAGAAAACGGGGAGAAAAGTGTTGTAGTTTCAAGGCATATCACCAAGAGTCACACTGTATTTAATTGCAAGACAGTCAAACTTGCACAGAATGCTGTAAAACACTAGGATTGCCTCCAACAACAATTACAGAACTGACTATTTTTTTTTACTGTATTTCATAAAGCAGTTTTGCTTACACTTTGGTGAATCATCTCTGTGTGACCCTGGAGCACTCTGTCGTATTCTTTTTCGGACAGACTGATCCGAGTTGTCCAAGTTCTCCTCCTGATCATCCTCCAAACCACTCAGCTTTTCTTCACTTGAATTTACCTTGTCAGGATTCTGAGACATTTTCAGTTGGTTCTTGACAAAAAGAAAAAAAATATGAAAAAGGGAATGAATAAGCATTTTCTGACATGGCTGAGTGGATAAACATCACCAGGAGTCCTCCTGATTAAGAAAAAAAAATTAAGAATGAAAGAATTCTTATGAGGAATTATATGATGTCATCCCCATAATGGCAGGGGACTTGGACTCAGTGACTCACTTCCCATCTTCCACAAAATGGGATGCTTTCAACTTTTATTTAATCTGCAGTCCTAGTCAGTTCTCAAAAATCTCAAACTGTTCCCTTGCCATAATGATACAGATCAGAGAAAAAGGTTATTTTCTTTCCTAGTACTGCTTTTAAGAGAATGGTGAAAAACACCTCCAGAACAATATTACAAACATGTTTTACAAGAGATTATGAGACAACTTTTCCTTACTACATAGCAATAAATCTTCCTGAACATAACATATTCCTGAACTTTGTTCTGCCCCAACTGCTCACAACTTAAAAACTTCCCTCTGAGCCATCCAACAGCATTAAGAAGCAGCAAAAGAACTAGAGGGAAATTAATATAAAATTCTATTCCCATTTTTTCATTATATTCAAGAGTCCTGATTTACGCATAAAATATCACAGTTGTTTGGCTTTTTTTAATTAGGAGAGTAAAGAACAGTTATAGTAATTAAACTCCTGGTTTGTTAGGCATTACCTATTAAAGGATATTTATATCACATTGCAGATACCTGCAGTGTACCCAAAGTTATACTGAAAAAATTACCAGTAGAAAATCAAGTCTCACTGTTCCTTATCTTCACTTATTTCATTCTCAGATTTCCCTATAAAGAATGTAATTTCTACATCCACCATTGAAAACTACCATGCAGGAAGCTGCTGCTCAGGCTTTAATTTCACAGAAATCTCTTTGAGAGCATGTGATGTCTCTAAATTAACTTAGATGTTCTGTGAAGTGGGAGTCAGGAAGAACCTGCTTTCAGAATAACAGAAAACTCCTGCAAAAACAACAACTCCCTCTTTCCCACCATCCCCACTTTCACATTTTGAAATAAACCAAGTTCCCAGCAAGAGAGACACTCTCCAGAGGCACCTCACAGCTACTGAGAGAAAATACAGCATCAAAAACTACACTGAAGAGGATGCAGCAGAAGAAGGCAACAGTGTAGAAATATAAAATGCAGCACTGAGATTTATTTTCATAGAACAGCTGTAATAACTAACTCTGCTCCACCAGTGCTTAAATTGATTGCACAGTGTGATTCCTGAGGACAGCTGGAAAGCTCAGGGCATGTAAGGAACAGTTTTGCTCTACAGCAATGACTCAGGATCATCATCTTGCTCGATGCATGAGAGACAACAGCATGCAACACTTGCCCACAGCACTGTGTCATTTCTATTTTAGAAGAGAAAACAGCATGAAAAGCTTGGGATAAATGACACAGGAGAACACCCTTGGCACACAGGCATCAGTGCTGTTAGACTGACCCCACCTCCAGATGGAGGATGAGGAGCTCTGTTAATAAAGGGGCTGTTCCCAGAGAAAAGCACAGCAACCCTTGCAATATAAAATAGGAGTGGTTAAAGAGAAAGAGAAACCTGTTGCTGAATTTGGCATAGGATAAAAGCATTATCATAAAGGCTGCCACATTCATTCCAGACAAGATGGTCGTTCTTCCCATGCATTCTCTTTCACAAAGCATCCTCCTGAAGTCAAATCTGAACCACAGAGATGACTCAACCAAGCCCCACTTGAATGCACACAACACTTCCTAGTGCCTTGCAATCTCTCACTGCACTTTATCCTCACTTCCCTGAGAAAAGCAGAGAAATGTAATAAACCTCGCTTACAGAGGGAAAACTGAGGTTTGAGCTCAGCTGCTTGAGGACACACAGAAGGTAAATGACAGGGACAAGATCATCAGTCGGATGATTCTACCCTCAGCTTTGCCCAGCAGGCCATCACTCCTACCATGCAGACTACACCTTAGTGTTGCCTTCCATACAACGGCAGCTCAAGAGCTACCAAACCCAGGCCAAGTCTCATTCAATTACCATTTGTTTTAGAAAAATCCTATTTCAGCTATGGAGGGCAGGTATTAGAACTCCTGGGCCATTCTACCAAATGATTGCTCAGCAGATGAGGTAAACAGGCACACTTGTTGGTTTAGTTGTTTAGTTTGCAGTAGTCTGCTCTTTTCTGATGGATTACTGCTATTATTGCCAGAACACATCTAGAACATATCCTCTTTCCACTGGGTAAATAAGCTTGACAAAACCTCTGCCAGAAGCACGATCATCATCCCTCCCTTCACAGAAACAATTCTGACTCTTAATAGAGCAAAGTCTACTTCTTGGCACTTGCCTTGCATTTATTTTTAATGAAAACAGAAATGCAACAGAAAAACGCAACAAATTAAAATTTAAACAAAACATTTTCCACAGCGTCTGTTCATTACAGGCCCTGGAATCACGCGATGGGCACCGGCACTAAAACTTCACCGTGCTTCCCCGGAGCACACACAGGGACGGAGCAGGANCCCCCCCCGCCTGAGGCCTCCCCCCCCCCCCTTTCCCCCCGCCACATCACAACCTGCTTTCCCCTGTAACTCGCAGCCTGTCCCCCGTCCCTCTTCCACATCAAAAGCTATGCTGTGAAGTTCCGCTGTTTCCCCTCCGCCGCCTGTTCGGCGTGAGGCCCTCCCAGGTC